>OY776277.1:66279560-66282060 GCA_963675445.1 Linnaemya vulpina | reverse complement strand
CACCAAGGAAGAGAGCTGGATCTGTTTCGCCACCAAGAAACAGCAAACGGGTGAACCAAACAACATCACAAGAGTCCCCGTTAAACTAAAACGAGCTAGCACTAAGGGGCAAGAGCTAGCTCTCACAAACGAGGGCCCCACAATCTCCATATCAGTGACGCAGCAGAAAAATAGCAACCTCGCTGCGTCCGGACACATTAACGAGGAAAAGCACGTACTTACCATAGACACAGGGGCATCGCAGTAAATAATAAGGCCCGATATAGTAAAGGGGAAATGCGAGCGGTTAAGCAATATACGGCTACGTACAGCTACTGGAGAGCCTGCCACTGTCTATGGTAAGATTGAAGTGAAGGTGACTATAGCCAACATCAGCGTGAGACATGTGTTTATTGTTGCCGATATTGTCGATGAGGTTATTATTGGAGCCGATTTTATGATTAATCATGGCATTAATCTACATATGGGACAACAGCTGATGATTTGGCGTAATGTGGAAATACCCCTTGATGTTGGATATGACAACAAACCGCAAGTAACAAGAGTATGTGCTATTGAGAGTCAGACGTTACCGCTGCAGTCTGAAACAGTCATAGGGGCGCGGATGAAGGGAGATTGTGAGGACAATCGGATATGGGTTGTAGAACCAGCAGATCTAAAGAAAGAGCTTATAACAGCGAAAGCTCTAGTGAAAACTTCTAAAGGAAGAATAGTCCCTATAAGAGTGCTTAACTTGTCAGACCATGAAAAAGTCATCAAGGAAAATTCCGATGTTGGCCAGTGTACTCACGTAGAGGCAATAATAAACTTCGAGAAGAAGATAGAGCCTACCGATTTGTCCGCAAAAGAACGTGAACAATTTGAGAATACGTAGAGAAATGGGTAGCAGGTCTATCAGCGACAGATAAAAATAAAGCCAAACAGTTACTAAAAAGGCATGCCAGTATCTTCGCCATGGGAAGCCAAAGCCAGGGTAGAACTGCATTGGTTAAACATGAAATTAACACAGGCGAAGCTTTGCCGATTAAACAGCCACCCAGAAGCGTACCCCTAGCAAAGCGAGATAAAGTAAAAGAGCTTGTAAGTGAAATGGAGCGTGATGGCGTATTTGAGCCATCTTCTTTCTGGTCCTTGGAGTTCGCCTGTAGTCTTAGTTAAAAAGAAAGATGGCAGTACTAGATTCTGCGTAGACTACAGGAAGCTCAATGACATAACCAAGGAGGACAGTTATCCGCTCCCCAGAATCGATGACACTTTGGACACGCTAGCTGGTACCAAATGGTTCTCTACGCTGGACTTGCGAAGCGGATATTGGCAAGTGGAGATTGCAGAGAAAGACAAGGAGAAAACTGCCTTCAGTGTCGGTAATGGACTATGGCAGTTCAAAGTCATGCCATTTGGTCTCTGCAATGCTCCGGCTACATTTGAACGCCTAATGGAGAAGGTACTGATAGGACTTCACTGGAAGACATGCTTGGTATATCTAGATGACATAATCGTGATGGGGAAAACTTTTGATGAACACGTCAAAAACATGGCAGAAGTTCTTCAACGGATATCATCAGCTGGATTGAAACTCAGCTTGAAGAAATGTGCATTGTTTCAGAAAGAAATAAAGTATTTGGGGCATCGTGTTACAGCAGACGGAATCTCAACAGATGAAGATAAAATAAAAGCAGTAAGGGACTGGCATCAACCTAAAAATCTTCATGAATTGCGCAGCTTTTTGGGCCTTTGTACATACTACAGACGTTTTGTGCCGAATTTTACCAGTGTAGCTGCAAGCCTGCATGAGCTGACAAAGAAGTCGAGACCATACCATTGGGGCGAGCCACAGGCAAATGCATTCCAGAAACTTAAAGAATTATTATGTACGTCACCAGTGCTAGCGTATCCCATAGCTGGAGAAAAATTTGTGCTGGATACTGATGCGAGCGGGGTGTGCTATCCCAAGTAGTTAATGGCACTGAGAAGGTCATAGGGTACTATAGCCGTGTACTCTCAAAACCTGAGAGGAACTACTGTGTGACACGACGTGAGCTTCTGGCGGTATTGGAATGCATTAAACATTACCATAAGTACCTGTATGGTCAAAACTTTACATTAAGGACCGATCAATCTGCACTGAGATGGCTATTGCAGTTTAAAAATCCTGAAGGGCAACTGGCAAGGTGGATTCTCTTTCGAAAAGACCCTGCTGTTTAGGGTGTAAACATTGTGTTAGAACCGAGCAAAAGGAAGGCGTTGTGGATGTTCGGCTAATGCACATCGGCCCTGATGAAGACTTGTCAGCGGCACAGAGGGACGACGGCATACTGAGGAAAATTATAGCGGCCAAAGAAGAGGACAGACGACCATCCCGGAAAGAAATTTCGGCTGAAAGCCCACTCGCCAAATCTTATTGGGCTCAGTGGAACAGCCTCAAGGTAATAAAAGGGTGTTTATACCGCGTATGGGAAAGTGTAGATGGCAAAACAACTTCAAATTTAATAGTTGTGCC
>OY776277.1:66267060-66269560 GCA_963675445.1 Linnaemya vulpina | reverse complement strand
CCTTCAACTCATTTGAAACCTTGTCATCGAAAAAGGCAAGGGCTATGTGCTCATCGGCGAGATACCATAGGTGACCGATAAATTTCTTTATCATTACCCGAGATAAATCCTGGTCAACGGACTTGTACTCGACGATGTCCTTCAAAAACTTCCAATCTTGATTCGGCGCCTCAGCTGCTCGAGAAGAACCAAACCATGCCTTGACGTAAAGTCGCACCACAAAAATACAAACGTGTCGAATACCATTCAATTCACATACAGATAAGTGAAAAGTTCTCCGAAACAAAAACATCTTGAGGCTGTAAATGGCTTTTGCCATCCATCGAGCATGGGAAACGGGTCCTGGAGCTCGGAAATGGTAATTCTCAAGTTTTTCACCCAGAAACAAAAGAATTAATTGTAGCATTTCTTTGTAGTCATCGCGAGGGTGTTTCTCCTTCAATTGATCTAAGCAAAACTCCTTTATGCCGACTTGCATTGCCACAGGAATTTTTCTGACGACTTGATCGTCTATCAAGCCAGAATGGAATGGTTTAACCTTTACAGCGTCCCATTCCTGTTTGAAACGGTCAAAGCAAGGAACGCCTGGTGCACTGGTCTTTCCCATTTTTGTCTCAAAAACTTCCCTTAGCACCAGTTCGTATACGTGGTGTCTGCAAGGTAAATATAAGATTTCTCTCTCCAACAGCCGCTCAAGAGTAACTGCGGCTCCGGAGAATGGGCCACTGTTCGTTGATGTCGTGTCGAAAGAAAGTCCTTGTATTCGATGTGTCATATGCCAAGATGCCAACAGTTGATAAACGGCATGTGCTATTCTGCGGCCTTTTCTTTTCCCATCTTCTACTTTGGGAACTCCAAGAAGTTGTTCTTTTTCTCCGTACGAGACAATTACCGGTAGACGGTCCACCTTCTTTGTACCCACAAAATCCAAAAGCATTTTGCCATCCCAATGGACTACGAAGGATTTAGCTGCGACAAGCTGGAGATAAATGAAACGCGTTGAAGAATAAGAATTCTGAATGAGAGCAAATAAATCTATGCGATCTTACTTCTGGATTGTCTTTCACATAACCCAGCATGTTCTCTCGATTTGAACGCCGACATCTCCGAAGCGACGTACGGTTTATTGTGTATTGTTGAGGATCGCGTCCAAATGCTTCTGCCGCCGCTATCATAATGCCGACCGCGTCTCGGTCAGTCACTTTGCACTTGTCCAAAGCTGATAGGACTCGTTCAGTAAAACATTGTTTGTAACCTCTTATGTCACCAACATTTGATGGGCCAGCTTCTGCCGGGAAGTTTTCGTCCTGTCTCCCATTATCATCGCTTGAATCACTGCTTGAAAATTTAACCACTGCAATTGAAAGAATTTCATTTGAATATAAACATTGGACGAACACACAAAGCGCGAAATAACTTACCGCCTTTAGCGAACTGATCTCTACTAGATTCCGTTGCACGTTTGCGTCGCAACTCTTCTTGTTCTTCGCGCTCAGCTTTTCTTTTCCTCGTTCGAGTATCAGTAGCGTCCACACCTCCCATAGTTCCTGGCCGGCCATCTTCTCTTTGCTTTAGCAGAAACTCAATGTCTTCGGTATTTGTCATTTTCTCAAGGGCGTTGGCGTGTGCGATGTCGAAAAGATTATCCAAGCTATCAGAAAACTTATTCTCTTTTTCTCTAGTAGACTCAGTCTTTCTGTGAGATGACTTTCTTAAAGCATCCCACTCATCGTGCAGCGCAGCTATTTTTCTTGTAACATCTCCTCTGGCTTTCGTCGGAATAGCTGCTTGGCGCCAAAAAATCATCACTGCGTCCGCGACTATAACCGCACTATTTTTCTTCGACATGTTTCGTTTGCGAATGTTGAAGAAATGCATTCTTAGCACTTGCTTCTTCGACGGTAATTTGTTCCCCGTAATATTCATGCTTGGATAACCAATCAAAAAAATATCGTCGCGCGATCTAAGTTGTGTTGTCATCTTAACTTTGGTGGAATATTGGTGGAATTTCTGTAAAAAAATCAAAAAAATCTCGATATTGTGCAACTGTAAATACATAGATTTTCAGTATTTTTGTATGGGGAGTCCCTCAAGGAGTAGAGATAGAGGGTAAGTTTGTTCGGAAAAGATGTTGGGGATGAAAAGTTAATGGGGGTCGGTCATATATTTTGCCCCCCTAGGGGTGACCCCTGATGACCTATGGTGTTTTTCGAAAATACTGAGCAACCTCCATTTTTGTATGGTGACCCCCCTAAGGGGAGGAGCTAGGGGGTGGGTGTCTCGGGGGAAAATGTTGGCGGTAAAAAGTTAATGGGGGTCGGCCATACATTCTTCCCCCCTACGGGTGACCTATGGCAATTTCCCCCCTAATTTTGGCAAAGTGGACCTTTTTCTCGGCTCGTGCGCAACCTCTAATTTTTTTTTTTTTAATTTTTTTTTTTCGGCATTGTCATTTTTTTTCAAAAAGGCACGGAATAGAGCCCTCATCTACCAAAATATC
>OY776277.1:66242060-66247060 GCA_963675445.1 Linnaemya vulpina | reverse complement strand
AAATAAATTTACACGCGTATCGGATTCCCTCATTAAATTCGAAGCAAATTTTAATGATTGTCGTGAGAATTCCCATACAGTTTTTACGCTACAAATTCAGCGAGACGAATTGAAGAATTTATGGGAAAAAGTTAAGGAAGCGTATGAAGGGTGGGTCGATTATGTCGACGATAATACAAAGGTGAACTCTGAAGATGTAAATGTGGCTGCTTCTAAATATCAGAGTACTTATATGGCTTACCTTAATTGTTTAGCATTAATAAATGAAAAGTCTCAATATTTAGAAGATAACACACCAAAATTAAATGCGTCTTCAGTGAAAAACTCACACTTAGGCCACTCAGACCATAATTTAACATTACCTCCTTGTGATGTAAAAACTTTTGAAGGAGATTATATATCATGGCCTGCATTTAGAGATATATTTACAGCCATATATATAAATAGTTCGCGCTTCAGTAATATAGAACGTCTTTGCTATTTAATACGTAAAACCGCCGGCGAAGCAAATGAAATCGTGTCTAAGTGCCCGTTAAGTAACGAAGGGTTTGATGTTGCTTGGCGAAACCTTAAGGAGGCATATGAGAATCCTCGTATGTTGGTTAATAATCAATTAAAATTGTTATTTAACCTTCCTTCAGTTGATAAGGAATCTAGTGCCGGTCTAAAAACTTTACAACGCGGTATCAATAATTGTCTAACATCGCTTTCTATTTACAAAGTATCAACAGATAATTGGGATCCTATTTTAATATTCCTTTCGATTCAACGTTTACCCACTTCTACCGTTAGTTTATGGCAACAAAGTGTTCGAAATAAATCGGTTTTGTCCTCATGGAAAAGTTTCGATGAATTTCTGACGGAAAGAATTCAAACTTTAGAATGCGTTCATGATCTTAAAGATTCACAACAACCTGTAAAAAGTTCGGAGCATAAGGTTAAGGCTCATATTGTAAATTCTGCTTCTGCTTCTACGTCTTGTGTTTTGTGTCGGAAATCACGCGTTCAGGTTTATTCGACCAGAGTAGAGGCGTCTGTAGAAGACAATTTAAATAAGAATCTTCTTCGCTTCTGGGAGCTTGAAGAAACTCCAAAAAGAAAAATAGTTTCACCCATGGATAAATTTTGTGATGAAAATTATAGGAAAACGACGCGGCGCGACTCCGACGGTCGTTATGTAGTGACGCTACCTTTTAAGCCGCGATTTCCTCACTCCATCAGTTTAGGTTCTTCAAAACAGAATGCCATGGCACAATTCTTGAGAAATGAATCCTCTCTACTACGAAAACCTAATGTCAAGGAATTATATGATAATGTGGTTAAAGAATATTTAACTTTAGGTCATATGAAGCCTGTATCAAATGATTTTGCTGAACCTTCTCTTTCATGTCACCTTCCTCATCACCCAGTCATTAAGCCAGACAGAAAAACCACGAAATTGCGTGTAGTATTTAATGCATCAAACAGAACCTCTAATGGAAATAGTCTAAATGATTGTCTCCATGTGGGACCCACTTTGCAATCAGATTTAGTTCTGTTGATTTTACGTTGGAGGCTGTTTCGATACGTATTTAATTGCGATATTACACAGATGTATAGACAAATTCGTCTCGATCCCGCTCATACGTCATTTCAACGTATTCTTTTCCGATCTTCTCCCGTAGAAGAGGTGATGACGTATGAGTTGCAAACAGTCACTTTTAGTGTCAACTGCGCTCCTTATTTAGCCATAAGGACATTATTACAGTTGGCAGAAGATTCAGAGGCTGAGTCTTGCTGCTAATATTTTGCGCAAGGATATGTACGTTGACGACGTATTAACAGGGGCTCACGATATTTCTTCTGCTCTGAAAGCCCGGGATGAATTAAAAACGGTTCTGTCTTCAGCTAAATTTGACTTAAGGAAATGGACATCAAATGAGATCCAAATTTTTGATGATTTACCGCGAGATTACTTGGTAGATTCTAAACTTTTGACCTTTGTAGAATCCAGTAGTTCCAAAACGCTGGGTATTCAGTGGAATGCTCAATTAGACTCATTTTATTTCAAAATAGAGCCCATTATTGAAAAGTCTAGGTATACGAAAAGAGAAGTTTTGTCTACGATAGCAAAGGTATTTAATCCTGTAGGTTGGTTAGGTCCGGTAATTATTATCGCGAAAATAATTATGCAGAAAATTTGGCTCGACAATATTGACTGGGATGATTTTTTGCTCTCGTCAACGGAAAACGAATGGAATTCAGATACCGAGATGGGTACATTATTCTTCAGACACTGTAGCAGAAATTCATGGTTTTTCCGACGCCTCGGAAAAAGCATACGCGGGGGCAATTTATATTCGCATTGAAGCATTCGGCCAGATTTATGTGCACTTACTGAGTTGCAAAACGAAAGTCGCTCCTATTAAATCAATTTCTTTGCCTCGGGTGGAACTTTGTGAAGCAGTTTTGGCTTCTGAGCTTTTAAAAACAGTGAGCGGGGAAATAGATATTCCAATCAAACAGGTGTATTGTTCGACCGATTCTACTATTGTGCTTTGTTGGTTGAGAAAAACGCCAAGTAGTTGGACAACATTTGTGCCTAATCGAGTGTGCAGAATACAAGAGAATGTTGGAAAACACAACTGGTATCATATTAGATCGGAAGATAATCCAGCGGATTTAGCCAGTAGGGGAGTTCCATCTTCAGATCTGGCGAAAAATGAGCTCTGGTGGCATGGACCAACGTGGCTGCGTAATTCTAAATCTGCTTGGACCATAAAAAATCTTTACCCTCTGGACACAGATGTCGAAGCCAAAGCTGTTAAAACACATGCAGTCTTCTTTTCAAATTTCGAAGATGTTTTGGATCGATTTTGTAAGCTTGATCGTGCTCTCAGAGTGATATCGTACTTGTTTCGTTTTTACTATCGGACACATTCTGCACATAAAGACAAGTATACCTTTAAGTCTACAACAATTTCAAGTGAGGAAATATCAAGAATAAAATTGAGATTAGCGATTTTGGCTCAGAAAGTTCATTATTCAGAAGAATATCAGTGTCTTTTGTTGAAAAAATCGATTTCCGCAAAAAGTTCGTTACAGTCCCTTAATCCCTTTTTAGATAACAATGGAGTAATGAGGTTAAAATTAATTTAATTAATTTGTTCCAAGCAGAAAAATAAATTAAGTTCTTCAAATTTAAAACATATTTTGTTGTATTATATATATATATATATATATATATATATATATATGTATATACATATATATATATATATATATATATATATATATATATGTACACATATATATATATATATATATATATATATATATATACATATATATGTACAGATATATATATATATATATATATATATATATATATATATACATATGTACAAATATATATATATATATATATATATATATATATATATCTATATATATATATATATATATATATATATCAATATATATATATATATATATATATATATATATTTATTTTATTTATTTATTTATGATTTGGCTATCCCGTACAACAAGATTAGAATCTTATGATTATAGTAGGGGAATAAAAGAGTTGAGTTAATTACATTTTTAAAATACAATATTAAGAGTTCTAAAGTATATATGGATATAAATTTATTTTGATCTATAAATTATAGATTATAAATACTATATATTATAATATTATAAAACCACATGAATAGTATCACGATACAAGAGATATTTAATCAGAAAAATGTTCTATTAAAAGTTTTTTGAATTGAACTGCGTTGTTGTTTGTTTGTATGTGGCATGGAAGTAGGTTCCAAAGACGGATAGAATATATGAAGAATTGATGTTCCGATACAAGACTGCGGTGTCTAAATGGGATAATTTTCTTACCCCTGTTGGATCGTGCGAAAATCAAACGATCATAGAGATAGGACGGTTCCTTTAAATAAATAATTTTATGTAATAACATAAGCACCCTTACATCCATCAAGCTGTTGAAGGAAATTCCACATAACCGTTTTGAGTAAGGTGATAAGTGGTCGTATCTCCGAAGACCATATACATACCGAATAAAGTTGTTCAACGATTTATTTAATTTATTTTTACTGTTAGAGTCACAACTGGCAAACAATTCACAACCATATAATAGTCGTGGTATTAAGTACGTCTTTGCTATTAAAATTCGAATGTTAAGGGGAGTAAAGTACTGCGTAGGCCATAACTCACGGAGTTTGATAAATATATTACCCGCTGCAGAATTAATCTGATTAAACCAACCTAAGTTGTGATTTATTAGAACACCAAGATTTTTGGTGGAAGAGACTATATTGATCTTTTGATTTTTCCTGACTTAAGCGGAAATCATATGTAGTAAAGATCAAATCGTGTTTCGAAAAACAGGGCGCGGATAGTTGAACGTAGAGTAGAACTTTTGAAACATCATTGACAAAAAACAAATCAAGCAAGGTATTGGAATGTAAAATGAGTAGGCATAAGATGATTGATAGGTTTAATCCCCAAGGACAACATGTTGTCAGTTAATGCTGATTCTAATAATATATTAAAATCGAAGTCGCCTGATATTATTAAATCAGTGTATAGTAGCGAAAGCTCTTCAAGATCGCTCATAAAATTATCAATTGGTATGTAACAGTGAAGTCTATAGACACAGCCAAGCAGGAGATTTTTAGTGTTCGATACTATTTCAACGAATAAGTATTCGACTTGTAAAGAATTAACTTGCACATCATCAGACCTATTTCTGCACAAAAATCTGCATTTTATGTTATCTTTTACAAAAATTGCAACCCCACCAGCATGAGTTTTACGATCAGCTCTGAAAGTTTTGTAACCCCTCAAGGCTATCAGTTTGTTGGCAGTTGTTTCTTTCAACCACGTCTCCGATACGCAAATTACATCAACAGGAGAATTCTCGAAGATTAGCCTGAATTCATCTATCTTATTGTTAAGACTTTGTGCATTTATATGGCATATATTAATTCCAAATCTTCTTT
>OY776277.1:65977060-66237060 GCA_963675445.1 Linnaemya vulpina | reverse complement strand
TTTAATTTTTATCTCCAGGGATCGGGAATTGAAATATTTTTTGGGCGTATCAGTATTTTGTGGCACATATAATAACTAAAATGTATAAAAATGTTAAGTTTTTCTTAAATAAAACCGTTTATGATAACATGAAGAATTGCGTGGATTTAAACAAATTTTTAAATTTAAAGTTCCCATCCAGGGTTCCGAAATTTAAAATTTTTTTATACAATACATAACCAAAAATCAATTAACGTCGTTTTTTCCAAGTTAAAATTATTTTTTATTTCGGCAAAACAAAATTGGTATTAAAAATTAAACAAATTCGATTCCAGGGTTGCATACTGCAATATTTTGAATAACATGAACGTTACCAAAATGGTTAAAAATTTGTACTTTTGCTTAAATAAAACCGCTTTACACATTATGAGGACTTGTATTTTTTGCTAACTGAAACTATTTTATAAGTTAGAAAGCAGACGTACGTTAGTGAAGGGTATATAAGATTCGGCACAGCCGAATATAGCACTTTTACTTGTTTTTTGCTTACATCTACTTTTGTAATATTGTTAATTTTTTCGTTTTGACAAAAAAAAAATTGTTTGTATTTGGGAATTGAAAAATTTTATTTCAAATAACTTTTGTTTGTATATGTTAAATTGAACATTTAATTTTAAATTACATATCCCTGAAGAAGCCCCAGAAAGAAGTAGCGAAATAAAAAATAAAAAAATAATAGACCTTTTCCTTGAATAAACCTAATAAATTAATAAAAAATAAGGTCGAATATATATATATATATATATATATATATATATATATATATAATATGAAATTTATTTGTTGGGTGGTTAAGCAATGTCTATATGCATTTCTTTGGCGCTTCTTACCAAATCGTCAGTAGACAACAAACAACTTTTATTCGATATGACTCTATTTTATTTTTTATACCTTTATACAATTAGAAATGCCTTGGATAACAATAAAAGTATTTATAAGGCAAAATGAAAAATAAAATCTCAATTGAATTGTTAATAAACAAATTTTTTTACACATTGTCATTGTACTATTATAATATGAAATTTATAATATGCTTGAAGTCTACTGACGATTTGGTAAGAAGCGCTAATGAAATGCATATAGACATTGCTTAACCACCCAAGAAATAAATACGTATCGTTAATCAATACCGAATTCAAAAACGTTTTAATTCTACGAATCTATTAGAACTATCTGTATAAAAATACACACTATCCTACAATTTAAGAAGGATTCCAATATGTCCGGAATTATATATCCCGGGCTGATCATACGCCCTAACATTGCTTCTAACCAGGACCTCCAGTTGGTGGATCGTGAGCAGACAAAGACGACGTGCTCAGCATTCTCAACAACATTCTCACTGCAATGTGGACAGAACGGATAATCGTCTTGCTCTAAACGAAATAAATATGACCTAAGAAAACTATGTCCAAACAAGAACTGTGTTAGGTAATATTTTAAATCAGCATGTTTCCTAGTCAGCCCTCTTGTATTTGTCATAATCCGAGATACGTCAAGCAGATTTTGGATTCTATATGTCGCAAGTGCGCACGAAAAGATAGACGTGTGTCAATAATCACGCCTAGATGTTTTAGAAATGCCTTTGATTGCATACAAGAGGTGCCAACATTCAGGGTAATAGTTTCCCTAGCCCTACGGCTACTTATCAAAACCGCTTTAGTTTTATGATCAGCTAGAGTTAATACCATTGAGGTAATCCAGGTCTTTACTATTTGTACATTGGCATTTACAACGGTTTCTCCCTCTAATAAGTTTTAGCTTCACACACTAACGCTATGTCGTTTGCGAATCCTACTATATTTACTATTTCAGGTAAACTCAGTCTTAGTATTCCATCGTACATTACGTTCCACAATAATGGTCTAAGTATAGATCCTTGGGGAACTTAGCCACTAACCGTACGTTTTTTTATACCTACATCTGTATCATAGATCAATCCTCTGTTTCGGAAATAACACTGCACCGAGCTAAAGCATCAACAATACGAACCCAGTTTGCTGTGTTGAACGCGTTCTTCACATCTAATGTCACAACTACACAGTACTCTTTTGTACCATTCCTCCAATTCCTTCCAAAAATAGCACGAACAGCAGTTTCTGCTACCAAATTTATAGAATCCACTGTTGACCTTGCTTTCCTGAAGCGAAATTGGTTGTCTGATAGGCCATGTCTGCCTTCAACGCAATTTGCAAGTCTTCTGCAGATTACGCCCTCTAGCAGTTTCCCACATTTATCTATCATACAGAGTGGCCGATAAGATGAGGGGTCATCTAGGGGTTTATTTTCCTTGGGTATTAACACCAACTTCTGTCTCTTCGGTCTTGCTGGAAAAGTTCGCTTAGTTAAGCATGCATTTACCGCTCTAAAAAACTTATCGCGACACATCTTGACGGCCTCTTTTAATACTTTATTTGCAATACAATGTAGGCGCGGTGGCTTTTTGTCTTTAAACGTAGAGACAACGGCTTCGATTTCAGTTATTGTAACCGAGGGAAAGTCTAAAGTTTCACCAGGATCGTTGTGCTCCCATGAGGAAGAGGTGGTCTATAATTCTCTCCAGGATTGGCTCTTCACTCGGTTGTGATGGTCCTAGGCAACTAAGTTTCTTGGTGACCACCTTATTTGCAAGACTCCAGGGATTAATATCTACCTTATCACAGATATTAAGAAAATACTGCCGCTTGCTCCTGCGAATTGCGATTTTCAGGGCCCTCGTCTCATATCTATAATTCTGTTGGTGTGCACTATTTTCTAACATACCTCGAGTTCTTGTATATTGCCTTTTAGCACATATAACTCACTAGACTTTATTATCTAGCTTTTAAAAAAAATTTACCAATTTTTTTGCAATACAGCGTAATAATATAAACTATTAGTAAATTGAGTTCAATAGCCACAAGCTGCAAGTAAAGTCATTAAAAAATGTTAAACAAAAAGTTTGTTAACTCTTCCCTCCTCAGATGCAAACGTCCTCGTTTGCAGGAGATAATTGATTGACCGGATTCTAACCCATTCTAATGTGTTGGTCTTTTTTGGATTTCAGAGTAAATTGGTGAAATGCCAGTTTGAGTGAATTTAAGTTCGTACCTTATTTTTGCAGCGCATTTGAGAACTATGATAATTATAATTATTACGCACATTAATAGAGTACATGACCTTACCCACGAATCAATCGTATATTTCCCATCGATCAATCAAGTGGTTTGAATTTAATAAATTTAGGATGGCGGGTAGTGGTCTATACGTCTCCTTTTCATAATGGGAGATTGTTTCATTACCGACAGTAATGGTGGCATTTTGATATTGGATTACGAACGTCCCATGCATATCGACGTAGTTGCCATTCACTTGTATTTAACCATTGTACTAATTAATTAGTAGAAAACCATTTTGGACTATTTCCAAGGAAGGAATATCGAAATTATTGCTTTTTTTTACAAATAGAGGGGCTACTGTTAAGGGTTGGGTAGGCAACTTATATTAGTTATTTCTTTGATACTTTCTTTTTGACATAGATTTAATTCGTCATAGCTTTTACATGGTTTTGTTACTTCAAATATCTTAATTTGACAAGACATTTCATGTTCTAATTTTATAATAAGATTTTCTGTTTTTATAGGTTTAATTACCATAGTTTCACAATAAAGGTTGTTTATGAAATTTTATTACATATAACAATATTAAATAGGAAATAATTTATTATATCTCCCTTTGACTATAGAAATGCTTGTTCAATATTAGATACTTCTTCATTAAGTATCTGTAATTCAAATTTAAGTTCTAGTTCGTCAAGTTGGTCAGTTCGTTTAATTTCCGTTCGAAGAGTGTGTTGATAACAATTTTGTTCTTCGTCTGTCGTAGATTATCGTTTATATTATCTCTCAAAATATCAAAATCTGTTCGATCCGATGAGCCTGCGATTCATTTCCATATAGTGCCAATTTCGTTGATTGACCTTATAGACCTTTTGCAGGGCTTAATTCGACTTATCAAGTTGAACAGCTCTTCTATCTCGAGTTGGAGAAATGGCATTATGGGGTTGGATTTTTTTTATTTTGAAATTGACATGCTCACTTATAAGTCTTTATTCTCGTTCATAAATCTCAATGTCGATTATGTGTATTAAGTTAAACGTTCCGTTCTGTATTAAAGCTCGTTCCGTTTGAAATGTCACGATTTCGGAGTTAATATAGTCGAGAATTTGTACTTCGGCTTTTATGATTTGCAGGAGGAATCTGTAAATAAGAAGAAGGGGAAAAAATATTACGTTCTTATCAAGCTCTTGTGGACTATTCGATCGGATACAGTTTTAATTGTGCTATTGAAATTTTCTGCCACTTTTCTTCCTTATATCTGGATGGTAGTTTAGTCCCTATTATTTCATTTGCTTTTACATAGATTATTGCTTAGGAATTGTTTTATATTTGTTATGAAAAGCTAGATCTGTTTCCTGTTTTTACTTTTAGTTTTTAGAGCGTCGGCAACAAGGTTTGTCCGTCCAGGTTTGTAGTGTATTTCGTAATTATGTTCTTCCAAAATGGCTTTCCACCGCTTCATTTTGTTGTTATTATTTTTTCTGCTTAGCGCGTACGTTTGGGGTTGATGATCCGTGAATATTTTAACCTTGGCTGAGCCATAGAGATACTTCCTCAACGAAGCAGGGATTGCCGATGTGGTTTCTTAGAATGTCATCCACGGTTCTTCGGAAGATGGAAGGAGCGCGTTTTAGACCAACAGAGAAAGGCGTTTTTTCGATATCAGATTGCTTTAAAGGAATTTGATGAAAACCTTATTTTAGGTCTAGTACAAGGTGCATAGGGTAGGGGTACGACTTGCTGTAAACCGGTGTATCGGAGGTCGTATGGATTTCTCCTATTACCTTTGATGTAGAAGTCACCTTATCATTTGGTTCGGTGAATAGGTCCGGGAATTTGCTAATAATGTGTGACAGCTCTCGTGTAGTTTGTAAATCAAGGTGTTGTGTTTCAATGCTTATTTTATTCATGTCTGAAATCGCTTTTATCGATATTTGAGGTCTTTAATCCTCAGAATATTGTTTTTTGTGTCTATTATATCCAATAGTTCTTTAAACGTGTCGTTGCCTAGAATAGCATCGAAAGATGAAAGTGAAGGGAGAATGTAAAATGTAATTGTGTTATTAAGGCCAAAAAGATTAGCGTTTGTGTGGTGTGTTATTTTGATATCACCCGCAACGGAGTTAGTGGTGAACGAGTTTTAATTTTCTATTGGTTTTGATACCAATTGGGATTTTATATAATTTTTATTGGAACCGGTGTCTATTAGTATTTAGTAAATTTCCGTCCCTCATTCGGCATTCTAGATATGGCAATTTGGAACTCCTCATTCTAAAAAATGGATATCGCTAAGATTTGTTACTACGTCATCTTCGGAATCTACCGTTGTCATATTGCTTCGGTATTGTTCGGGGATTTGGTAGTTGATGGTGGATAGTCCATGGATTGGTAGTTACGTTGAATTTTGTTTGGTAGTCCGTATTGATTTGCGTCTGTTGAGGTATTTTCCATTTCCTATTCTCGACTGGCCTGTTCATGTAGCTTACTTGTCTCGTCCTTAAACTTTCATATATTTCCATGGGCTCTGGACGGGGTGTTGGTGGTCGGGGTTTTGGTGGTCGTGGAGGCAATACGTGACCGTATTGCTGATAGGTCCCTTGGTTTAAGGACATTTGTTGCCTTTGCATAAAAATAGGTGTAAATAGAAGTTTTTGGGCATATTGAAAGGGAAATGCTAGATAAGACGCAAAGTATTTTGGTGCTTGTTGTATTTTATGTCTTCTAGATAGTATCATTGTCGGTCCTTGATTTTTTATATAGTGTCCTGCTTAACTATTCCTGTTTGTTTGATTGTCCAGTTTTTGGCAGAGGTACAAAGCGTGAGGGAGATCCTTGGGTTTTCGGACACCAAGTAGTCTGGGTAGATCTTCGTTAAGCCCCCTGTTAAACGTATCATCTGGAGCTTTTTCTTTGTACGTTTGGTTCAGTAGTTTGATTGATTCATTGCTTGTTGTGCAAAAGGACAAATGTTAAGCTGATTCATCTTTTGATCATCTTTTTATAGGTTAACCCTATCGTCTCCATTAACTTTTCAATATCGTTGCAATAAGCGAAATTTTTTGCATCATTCACATTGAAGAACTTTTCTAACTCTTTTTGCCGTTTTCGATATGCTGTTACTTTGGTACCGTTCGCCAGCAAATTATATCCTTTCAAAAATTAAGCCAGTAGTTCTGATTTTTCCTGAGTCAAACACAAATTTGCAACAATTCCATCCAATTGGTTTTGTGTCACTAGGATTGGATCCTTTGATGTTTCATAGGATGTACTTTCACCAGGGTCGTATCCTGAGAAGAAATCCATGGATGTTATAGCGGCGGTTATAGTACTGATCTGTTTGAAGATCAATACTTTGGTATGTTGGTACTGGAACGAATTCTGAGTGCGGTAATGGTAATTGGACACTTGGCACTGCTACATAAGTTTTATTCTTTGCTTTCCTTTTGTAGTATACCTCAATATTGCAAAATGTTTACACTCTTTTAAAGTACTTATTACAATAACGACTTATTAGCTTTGCATTAAATATTGTTTTATTTGTTGTTGTACTTTTTCATATTACACATAATTTACGGCATAAAATATTATTTAAGGTATAATAAGAATATACGCATTAACCGTTATGCGAAATCAGTATTTAGTTATATTGTACATGCTATTAATTAATTATGAAGAGATCACTCACTATGTGAAGTTAAATAAAATAAATATATAAACTAGCAGTTAGAACATTGCATATTAGAGTTTTATTCAGTATGTTACAGTGGCGACGAGGAAAATAAAAATAGTATAATTCAAATGGCTACGACTAGTAATAATAACTCAGTGGTTGCTGCAATTTTTGGTAAAGTACCTTTTTTTGATCACACACAAAAAAAATTGGAGTGTGTTTCAAATGCAGTTAGAACAATTTTTAATAGCTAACGACATAAACGTTGAAGCAAGGAAGAAAGGCATTCTTTTAACGTCGATGTGCGAGACGTCTTATTTTCTCTTGCAAAATTTGGTGAGTCCGGCTAAAGTTCAAGATGTAACGACAACTTATGAAAGGTGTCTGGCCGTAATGAATAAAGCTTTTAAGAATGCTACTTTTGGTTTTGCTGAAAGATATAAATTTTATAACGCAACAAAATCATCGACGGAAACTATAAATGAATGAGCTGTCCGTGTAAGATCGTTAGCTGTATATTGTGAATTTGGGGCAAATTTGGAATTGGCGATACGAGATAAGTTTGTAATGGGTTTGGAAAAGGGTCCAGCCCGAGATAAGATTTTTCTGGAATCAGTCGACTGCTCGCTGGACAAGGTAATTGAAATTGCTAACAATGTTGAGTACACCAGACACCAGTATGATATTGCTCAGAATATTAAAGAAGAGAATCTTCACTTTATTAAAACAAGTAAAGGGGAACTAGGTGAGAACCAACAACTGCAGCAGCATCAACGTAAGATAAATCAACCGCCGTGTAAAGTGTATGGATTTAATAATCACAAAAGCGATAGATGTAAATTTAAAAATTATAAGTGCGATCAATTCAATCAGAAAGGACATATAAAAAAGATGCGTAAACTTAAAAATTGTAATTATATTGAGAATACTGAATTAAGTTTATTTCCTACAAGAAGTAATAGTGATGGTCCTTTAAAAGTTAAAATAGTTATTGGTAAAAAAAAACTTTTGAAATAGAGTTAGACACAGGGTCAGAATATAGTGTAATGTCTGCCAATTTTTACAAAGCTTTTTTTAAAAATAGTAGAATTGAACAAATAGATATGATGCTAAAAACTTATAATGGCAATAATATAATTCCTATTAATTGGATAAGAGTAATTCCGTTTATTGTCATAAGACATGGTGGTCCACCGCTATTAGGGAGAAATTTTCTAAAAATATTCGATATTAAAATTGGAAATTTTAATTATTTGTAGTCAAGCAAGCTTAAAATTTAGGAAGGGTACATCACCAAAATTTTTCAGGCCAAGGCCGTTACCTTTGGCTATATAGGCTGGTAGAAATAAATATTTTATAGCCTATTGATTATTGTGAGTGGGTTACGCCAATTGTCCCTATCGTAAAAAAGAACGGAGGTATCAGAATATGTGGGGACTTTAAAGTTACGCTGAACCCATATTTGAATATTGAAAAATATCCACTACCTCGCATTGAAGAGATATTTTCGAAATTGCACGGCGGAGAGGAATTCTCCAAGTTAGATCTAAGTATGGCGTACCAGCAAATTTTACTAGATGAACAGTCGAGAAAGTATACCACGATATCGACATCAAAGAAACTTTTCCCATATACGAGATTAAATTATGAGTCTTAGCCTGCCATTTTCCAAAGAATTATGGACATTTTGATTAGTGCATCCAATAGACAATTGCACGTTGAAAGGCTGGAGCGAGTACTTACCATTCTGACCGAAGCGGTTTCAAACTATCGAGGGATAAGTGTGAGTTTTTTGCTAGAAAAATACAGTACTTGGAGCATATCATAGATAAACAGGGACTACATATGAATCCTGAAGAAATTTATGAAATTAATAATATACCTTATCCAACAAATATATAAGAGTTACAGGCTTTTTTAGGGGAGGTAAATTTTTATAAACGTTTTATGCCCGATGTGTCAACTTTGATACATCCATTGCACAAATTGCTTCGCGCAGATACGAAATTCGAATGGAATAATACTTGTTCGACAGCCGCCGATAAATTGAAATCGTTATTAGTAGACCATAACGACTAGCACATTTCAACATAAATTTTAGTACTAGATTGACGGTAGATGCCAGCCTAGTGGGTGTAGGCGCAGTGTTGTCACAAGTTGACGACAAAGGCCTACAGCGACCAATAGAGTTTGCCTCTAAGTCGTTAACAGATACCCAGAAAAGATATTCACGATTAGATCGGGAGGCAGTAGCTATCTTGTTTGGAGTAAAAAAATTTCACCTTGGTAACTGACAATAAGCCCCTGCATCATATTTTTTTCCTAAAAAAGGAATACCGTTAATGGCGTGTAGTCGACTTCAGCGTATAGCTCTAACTCTATCCGGATACCAATTTGATATTTGTTGCATAAAATCAGAAAACAACGTTGCCGATTATTTCTCGAGGTATCCACAAAATTCCAAATTGCTACTGAAAGATTTGCCAAAAAATTTTTATATTAATTACTTAAGTAACCTAAAAGATGGAAAGTTTTTGAACCTTAGGTAATGAGACTGTGAATGACACGTTGTTGATGAAAGTAAAAAATTTTATTAAAAAAGCGTCAATTTTCTTAAAGCAAAATGAGTTGTCGGAAGAAGGAAATTGTTTGTTACCAAGAAAATTAACAAGACATTTAGTTAATGTTTTTACACGCTTCCCATATGGGAATAGTAAAAATGAAGGGAATGCTGTTGGTGGCCAGGACAAGGTACAGATTTAGAAGAAGCTGTGAAATCATGCGAGCTTGTTTAATGACTCGTCCGAATCCATCACAGCAAGAGCTAATAACTTGGCCTATACCAGAGAAAATTTGGTCCGGGCTACTCATAGATTTTTTTGGTCCATTTTTAAAACGATATATAGATATGGGTACGAATACTACTAGTGAAGCCGTTATATACGTGTTACGCGAAATTTTCTCCCGTTTTGAATTACCACGATATATAGTTTCAGATAACGGAACTTCTTTTGTTTCTAAGAAGTTTAAAATGTTTTTGGAAAGGAATGCAATTGAGAACATTACAATGCCAGTAGGAAACCCATCTACGAACGGTCAGGCGGAAAATGTTGCAAAAACACTAAAAATCGCTTTGAAACGCAATTTAAAAGATACACTAGTCTGTGAATTTAACAGTGTTTTATGCCGCTTTTTATTTGACTACAGAAATACCACACTTTCGAGCCTTGGGGTTTCTACTGCTTACCTAATGTGCAACAAAGGAAAAATAAGAACAAGGTTGGATGTCATTAATCCAAAAAGAAAACATTGCAGGAAAAGCACTAAGGAAATCGAAAGTTTTGTGAGAAACAGAAAAAAAAAAATCAAACAAGATACCACAAAGGTGTAAAAGTATTAAATTGAACGAAAATTATAAGGTGATGGTCAGAGATTATTCTGTTCCAGGGAAAGTTTCATGAAAAAAAGGCTCCATTTTTAAAGTTGTTGATAAACAAACGTATGTAGTAAAAGTAGAGGGTAGTAAAATATGGAAGCGAAATGCAAATCAAATAATATATGGCAACAACTCTGAAAACTCTGATATTCCTACTACTGTGTCTGATCCATTACAAAAAATTAATACTAGCGAAACAGAAAATAACAATAATCATGTAAAAGAACATAGGAAGGACTATGATATAGTTAATGTATATAATGAACATGAAGAAAATAATATTTTAAATATTTTAAAAGATAATCAAAGTGATGTAAGTAATATTACAAAAAACAATACCGAAGGTATTAAATATAATCTAAGACAGAGAAAACCAAAAGTTTAAAAATAAGATTAGTAAAAATAATAAACAAAAATAAATGACAATACAATAACAAACACACACATTTAAATGCATAACAAATAAGCTAATATTCTTTTGCTTTTATTCATTATTTTTTATTGATTTTATTCATAATCAATAAACCAGCAAAAGCATAAATTTCATTTTCTTTTGTAGGTTCCCATTTTACAATTTTTTGTTTTGTTGTACAAATCTAGAAATATTTCTTGTTCTTTCCGATCTGTTTCCCTTACAATTATATATACCATACCTGGTGTAAAAATTTCTTTAAAAATTTTTAATAATTTGGCAGAAATTTACGAGTTTGACCAGCTCTCATTGCCGTAGGCCAGCTGGTGGTGGTTTTGCTTTCCCAGTATGCTTGCTTTGCTCGAAAATATTTCATTACTTTCAGCTTCTGCATCATCGTCATATTCATCTTCATCAAACTCGTCAGCTTGTTCAGCGTGTTCGAATACGACAAATTCTTCTTCAGAAGCATAACACGGTTGCATTTTTTTGAACTTCAAAATCTTGAACTAATTGATACCTCCAAAATTCAAAAACTTATGATGGTAGACATCAATTATAACGGATGTCATCTTTTCTAGGAATATAATCGTTCTCCTCATCATCCGTACAGTAAGGTTCTTCATCATCGCTATTTCACAAATATGCCATCATTCTTTTTTCAGCCGCTTGCTTTCAGCTGGTGTAAGACGCTGGAATCTAGCAGATCAATCAACAATTTCTAACTCCGAAGCTTTATCACAATCCATTGCTTGACTTGATCACTTCAAAAGACAAACTATATATTCCGTTACTAGTTTTGTCTAATGAGAATATTTTACTTAGCAACAACACAGGTGCTCTTGAAATTGTTTTTTCTAAGTAAAGGGGAGTAAAAAAATAAAGCGTTTTGCTTTTACTATCTTCAAAAGAGCTTATTTTTATTTATTTCGTTTGAAATGATTTAATTGCATTTATTCCTATGCACAGAAAACTCAAAGCATATAACAATTAATGAAAATATCTTGTGGTCTAGCCAGAACATGAGGTGCACTTATCGAAATTTTTCTTATGGGTAGCTTTCTGACCCCTTAGCATGACCCTATCTACTTCAAATTTTTTGTTTTGTAGTAAAAACAATATGCTTATAGAATTCACGTTTTTACTTTTTTTAAAATAGTATAATAAGAATATACGCACTAACCGTTATGCGAAACCAGTATATACTTATATTGTACAAGCTATTAATTAACTATGAAGAGATCACTTACTAACTAAATAGCAAAGATATAAGATGTGAAGTTAAATAAAATAAATATATAAACTAGCAATTAGAACATTGCATATGAGTGTTTTATTCAGTATATTACACCTTCTATTAAAAATTTTATGGTAGTTGATACATCCATAGCAATTTTCTTCTTGATGCGGACTGTTGTCTAACCATATCATTGGTATACTAAAAGGCATAGCCTTCTTCTTTCCACTTTTCCATTGCGATTAAAACTTTTTTAGGGGCATATCTTACGTCAGTGATAAACTCTTGCGAGAAATATTGTTTATAGGCTTAAAAAAAATTCATTCGCATTGCCACATTTTTATCGCTTGCTATGAAACGTCCACAAACATTACAAAAATGGCCCATTTTACATTTTGGTTCCGACATTTTTAATACAATATATATTATGCAATGTTTTTGTTTTTTTGTTATTTTTATGATACACTTAACTTAAATTACTCACAAAATGAAATAAGTTCCAAAAAAAACTAATAGCGAATTTTATCACGACCGAGCGAAAATTAAAAGACAGCTTCGGGTGAATTCCGAGTCTCAAATGAATCTTTATTTTTGAAATTAGTTCGTTTGTACGAAATAAAAAGAAATCGCTGCCTCTGCGGTGGTTGAAAACAAAAAAGTTGTTTTATTGGTATAAAAACACGTTTGAAAAAGATGAAGACGAGGAAAAAGAGGAAGAAGGGGAATACAAAGAAGAAACTAAGAACTATATTATAGATCCAACAGAAAGCAAAAAAGACTTAGTTTTGAGGAAAATAAATTGAAAAGGCATGAAAAACAAATAATTTTTCCATAAAATCTTTTTTTCTAAATTTTAATTGTTGCACAGTTTTCTAGCAATAATTTGGTTTTTACAACCATTTTAGTTAGTTAAAAATTGTCGTTGGTTTTGTAACAAAAACAAGAACTTTTTCTCAGTTCACGATTTTTTAATTACTACGGTACTGGACAAAGGCTCCATATTTTTTTTTGTGCACATTCATACATTCAAATAATCCCCTGTCCATAGCTTCTGTTTTTCTTAAAGCCATCATATATCTACATATTTACATTAACTTCCAAGTCTCATTTGTATCTTACATAACCATTTTTGCACACTTTCATACATACAAACAGTAATATATTTTTATATCATATAACTATATATATACACATCTACTCATCTATAAATAGTGTTATTTCTAGCACATTCATATATATCCATTTGATTTGACTTGTATGTATCATTTGCGTCAATATAGACATACGCACTTATATACATACCCGAAAGAGTTACCAATTCATGTAATTGACAGAGAAGTGGGGAAATAAATTGCGTGAAATTAAGTATTTCTCTTGCTCTATATTAATTGTAAAAGAAAATAAAAGTGAAGTTTAACACCAAAAGCGTTTTAAACTAGTATTGTTAAAAACTCGTTAAAGACTGAAATATTTTAAAAAAGAACAAAAAAGCGTATTTGAAGCCGCAGCTTTATTAAGCTCACAAATATTTGGTGCTAACTCATTAGAACTTCATTTAATCTATCACAGCACATTTTAATCACAGCGGTCAAATAAAACATTGAGCATCATAATCAAGTTATATACTTAACCCAGTTTTGAATAATATTGTAAATTATGCCGTGAACATCCCGAGCTTCAAACCCAGAAACTCCGGTGGGCGATCAAACGGAACGAGCCTTAAAATCAAGTTGCGAGATTTAAATACAAGATGGTATAGAGTGAACATTACTCACGAAGACGTTATGCTTTCAAAAGAGGAATATGTAAGCGAGGAACTTAAAAAGAGGCTCAGGAAAAATATGACCTCCGCACAGAGGAGTCTTGCAATTCCTCGTCGCCTCTTCTTGAAAGCCTTGCGGTCAGCAATACCAGTTATGCCGTAATTTCAGTCTACCGCTCGACATTCAAAATGGACAAAATGTAACCAAAACACAGGCTCAAAGCAACTCGAATGATCACATTAAGCTACCGCCTTGTGACACTGAAATATTCAATGGTAGCTACGAACTACTGCCATGATTTAGGGATATGTTTACAGCGGTATATGTGTATTAATCATTCGAAACTTAATCCCGTTACAAAACTATATCATTTTCCAAATAAGACAAAGGGCAAAAAAACAGTTGCAATATGTTAAATATACCCCCTTACACACGATAATTTCCATACAGCGTGGAATGCTCTAAAATTCCGCAATAAAAATAAGCGTGTCCTAGTGCTTAATCAAATGAAAATTGTTTCTGATATCCCGTATGCAAAAAATGAATACAGCAGTCACTTACATCTCCTAGACAGATATGGTGCGGTGAAGTCGTAAGCAGTCTAATGTACTACAAACTTATGTTTCGCAAGAAAATGTAAGCTCAACGTGTAGGTTGGGCAATGAGGATCACTAGCTCAAGAATTATTCCAAATTCAGAACATTTACGATACAGCAGAGAGTGGACTATGTATATCAAAACAAGTTGTGCTTAGGACCATCGCGTATTAAAGTAGATTGTAAAAGCAAAACATACTTATATGTATTGCAAAGAAACGCACCACACGATATTACATATGACAAGTAAGTCCCTAAGAATGAAAATAGCCAAAAGCGCTTTGGCTCAAAAGAAGCAATGTTACAAAACATGTTTTCACAAATGGTAGCTGCCTCTACGTCGAAAATGGTTCATGCTAATTGCTCAAAAAGCAGTGATGATCGGGCGCCTCGTAAAATATGTCCGGGGGTCAATGCAGATAGGGTCGTAGGATATTCTGAGAATGCAGATATGAGACGAGAGTTTAGTATGCCTTCGATTGAAGACAATATTGTAGTAAATTCTTAAAAGGTGAATTTCTTAAATTCCGCAATCCGTTTTGAAGCAAATAAAAATCCCTGCAAAACTCTTCACAGGAGATTTTCGTAGCAGTGACGATTTCAGCCCATAGCTGTCTGCAAAATCTATACCCGTGATTTCAAACGAAAGGGATAGAGTACATTTTTCAGGGAGCAAGGGCGCCATTGTCTGGGTACATGCATGCTTTCTGTAAACGACGCATGTCTTACAGTGACTTGTTATCCTTTAAGCCTCTTTTATCCTCTTAAGCCTTGCTATATGAAATTCAGTTCGCAATATACAGCATTCGAAGCGTCACTAAATCCATGTATTTGGACTTCATCTAAGGGTATGGTAACAGTCTCTATCTTAGTTGTATCTGTAACCAAATCATTCCAATTTGTCAAGGATTCATTTGATAGGTCTTTATCGCCTTAACAACTAGGAGCTTGCTTTCCTGCAGGACCGAAAAGCTTTGCCACTGATGCTAGGATTTGCCTTTTGGTAATCCTTGTGAACTGATCAACTAGAAAAAAGCTATAACGCATCGGAGACTGCATTCCACTTAATGCCACGAGTTTTGGTAGAACTATACTCTTTAAATCGCAAAAATGATAAGTCATATAAATCATCTTTTGGCCAATTGGCGAGAAGTTGGGAATTGTTTGTTGTTATTTTCCTTAAAGATAGCTCGGCTGATCTTAAGGCGCCAATAAGTTGAATTTGTGCTACCAAAGTTTTCTCGATGGAAAAACCCTCTGATAATATATCATCTACGTATGCTTGCGACCGTAGAATGAGTGCGGGTTTAGTTCACAATCTGCTGCTAATTGCAAAAATTTTCTAACTGTGAGGTATGGCACACAATTAACCCCAAAGGTTACTGTAATTGATAGTCTTTGATTGGACCATATATTGATGGCACCTATCTGGGGCGAATTGGTGAAACATCTTTTGCATATCGGCACTGAACACGTATTTATACCTCCTTCAATTGATTATAATTTTTATTAGGTCATTATGCAGGATAGGCACATCGTAGAGGAGGGCTGTCAGAAATTTTTCGTGATAAATCAGCAAATTTCCAAAAAAATATTGGCATTATCGGCACTTTCATTTCTTAAAATCGGCATTATATTATATCTTATTTTTACAGATAAAATTTTTTTTTAAAGAGAACAAAAGCAATTTAATAATAAGCAATTTATAAGAAACGATTTATAATTTTATTCATTTAGAATAACTTTTACTTACAAAAAATACAAGAGATCAACTTGGTTTTTATAGAATAGTATAAAATAATTAAGTTAAAATATACAAGTCTTTTCCAATAGTATTTCAGAACTTTGCTGTTATATTTCAGAGTTTCCTAAAAATTATCTCTAGATTCTGAAATACGATTTCCAAAATACAATTAAAAATTTAGAATATTACCTAATATGTAACTGCAAATTCTCAAATTTTTGTAAAAAATTCTTATATATTATCAAAAAATTCATATCATAGATGTAGATACGTATGTCTATATGTATACATATGTATGATTATAAAAAATCTTACTTGTTATGGTTGTCCTCTTTACTTCTTAGTAAAACAGATTTGTGATTTTTGTTAAATATTCTTTAAAAAATGTAACAAAAAACAAAAAAGGAGAATTAGATAGTAATGTAACCACACCATTATAAAAAAATCGTAATTTTTAGGGGGTAAAATCGGCAAAATGCCGACATTGTTAAGAGCGAATTGAGATTTTCTTTTTCTAGAAGCATTGGATACCACCATGGCCTTAGTGGTCTGGGCGTACCATTACATGATGAGCTAAATAAAATAAAAAACCTTCAAATTCATCTTCTGCCTTCAGTTCTTTCTAATGCCTTCAATGTTAATACTTTGCTCATAGTCATTACCAAAAATCAGATCTATTTCTTTAGCCTTGTTAAAAGTAATTCACTCTTGTATAAATGTGACACTTAGATTAAATGATGTTCTAATGAGTTAGCGCCAAATATTTGTGAGCTTAATAAAGCTGAAGCTTAAAACGCTTTTGGTTTTAAACTTCACTTTTATTTTCTTTTACAACTAATATAGAGCAAGAGAAATACTTAACTTCAGCCAATTTATTTGCCTACTTCTCTCTCAATTACATGAATTGGTAACACTTTTGTGTATGTAAATAAGTATGTATGCATATATGCAAATGAGATATACAGGTCGCTGCCTATATGATCAAATGGAAAAATAACACTTTTTATAGATGAGTGAATGTATATATATAATGGGTGATTTTATAAGAACTATCGGAAATTAAAAAAAAAGAAAACACACAAAATTCAGAAAAATGCATGAAATATTTATTTGGATTGATAGTTGGGTCGATATAATTTAATGTTTGAAGATTATTTCATGCAAATGTTGGCCGCGGCTGCGCCTCAAATGGTCCATCCGCTTAGTCCAATTTTGGCATACTCTTTCCAACATTTCGGCCGGTATCTCACGAATAATGTTGGCAATGTTGGCTTCCAGTGCGTCAATCGAAGCGGGCTTGTCGCTATAGACATTAGCCTTAACATAGCCCCACAAAAAATAGTCTAGAGGCGTTAAATCGCACGCGGCCAATTGACTGGTCCCAAGCGTGAAATAAACTGTTCACCGAACTCGCCTCTCAATTGGTCCATTGTTTCGCGTGCTGTGTGGCATGTGGCACCGTCTTGTTGAAACCACATGTCATGCAAGTCAAGCTCTTCCATTTTGGGAAAAAAAAAGTTTGTTATCATCTCGCTCACCATTCACAGTAACGTTGTGATTCGCATCATCTTTGAAGAAATACGGCCCAATGATGCCGCCAGCCCATAATCCGCACCAAACGGTTGTTTTTTGTGGATGCATTGGTAGCTCTTGCAATGCTTCTGGCTGCTCTTCACTCCAAATACGGCAGTTTTGCTTGTTCACGTATCCATTCAACCAGAAATGAGCCTCGTCGCTGAACACAATTCTTCGATAAAAAAGTGGATCTTCATTTAACTTTTCAAGAGCCCATTCACCAAATATTTGGCGTTGTGGTAGGTCGTTTGGCTTCAATTCTTGCACCAGCTGTATCTTATAAGGCTTCACACCCAAATCCTTCCGCAAAATTTTCCACGTAGTGGAGTAACAGAGGCCCAATTGCTGCGAACGGCGCCGAATCGATAATTCACGGTCATCACCAACACTGGCCGATACGGCTGCGATATTTTCTTCAGTTCGCACTCTACGTAAGCGTGTTGGTGGTTTAATGTCCAACAATGTAAATTTGGTGCGAAATTTTTTTACAATAGCCCGAATAGAAGCCTCAGTAGGTCGATTGAACTGACCATAAAATGGAAGAAGCGCGCGATGAACTTTCTTAACAGAGCACGCATTTTGGTAATAAAATTCAATAATTTGCAAGCGTTGTTCGTTTGTAAGACGATTCATGATTAAATTATAGACCAAACTGAAGATGTTTGACAGTGACACAAGAAACAAAACGTGCGCGAGCTGTCAAAACTAGTGTTGCCAAAAAGATAATAGCAAAAAAATCACTCGTTATATATATATATATATATATATATATATATATATTATATTTATTAACTAAAATAAAAACAAATGAGAGATACAACTAAACAAACCTGATCTTATGTACTTAATTAAAAATAATTTAATACCATCATTTTATCAGAAATTTTACTCTGTAAATTTTCTCTGTAATTTTTTTTTTTTTTTACTTTTAAGTTTTGAATAATGAATTAGAATCTGTTTTAAGTTTTTATTTTTCTTAAAACTATGGAAATAAAAATCAAATGAATCTGAAAAATTTATTGTAAGTAAAAAAATTTTATTGTCTTCTTTATTTTTTATAATAACTATATGTTTCAATTTCAGCATAATTTAAAAAAAAATCTAATCTGATATAACGAATTAATTAATAAAATTGGGGCAATTGACAAAATTATTATTACTTATAACTCAGATATTTTCATCTTCATCATATGGTTAAATCGGAGGCAAATTCTTTAAAATTTTTTTTGTTTGCTAACTTGAGAATAGAGATAAAAGTTTCAGGAGAGTATATAGGTCCATTTTTCAGCATTCATGTGACTTCTTTTGCTATGAGTGCATCACAGGAATCACCTTCATTTTGTGTGTGACCCTTAATATGGTACTTATGTGTTACGGAATTAAAGCCAAACTTTTTAACTGCATATATGTACAAGGCCAGCATAAACTTATTTATTTGTTGGCCAGCGCAATTATCAGTGTAAAATATATTGTCAGATTTTTTAGGAAATTAGTCTAGACATATTAAGATGCATGTTGCTAGTTCGTTTACACCACAATGACTATTAGATTCATTTAAAATAAACCATGTACATTTCCTTTTTTTAAGTCGTATATCGTAAAGTTAAATACATTTAATTTCACATGAAATAGAGAAATAGGTCGCCTTGTAACAAATCTTTAAAAATAACAAATCGCATTGCTTATTTGCAAAAACGGCGCATTTGAAATTAACACAAAAAACAACAAATGATAACTAATATTTTTTGAACAAAGATAAATGTGAAATAATACGAACAAGTAAAAAAGAAATCAAACTATGCAGTTGTGATTTTGTGCCTAAAACGTAGTAAAAAATTACTGCTATATTGTTTTTCCGCAAATTTGTTTTCTGTTTTTAATTTTCTTAACGTAAAGGAAATATTTCATTATTGCAAATAACTATTGTTAGAAATAGCTGGAGGAAATAAATCTGAGATAAAACCATAATCTCTTTTTCTTTAGGTAGATATTTACCAAAGATCATTGTGACTATTTAAGTCATACTTTTTAATTTATTTTATATATTTTAATATTAAAAAATTAATTAATTTCGATATTACATTATATGATTTTAAAGTTCATAATAAATCAAAATATGTCATCAATCTTAGCCTTAATTGAAAGCATTTTTATTTCAATTATAAACTATTAGAAACATTAGTTCAGTAAATGAAATTTACTCCAGATATGGAAAACCATAAATATTATCAATGGTAAATGAGCTAAATGAAAAGAAACTAAAAACACGTGTGTATTTACAATGGTAATTGAATTTAAACTAATAGTATGTTTGTGAGGCTTCTGAACCACTTTTTTCATTCAAAGAACTGCTCATGCTGCCATATTGATTACGTTTAACTAAAATTGCTTACTTTTTCGTCATATATTTATACCCTTCACAAAAAAGTGAAGAGGTATATTTAGGTTTGTCATTCCGTGTGTACTTTCTTCGATATTAATATGCGACCCCATAAAGTATATATATTCTGAATCCTTATGAATAGCGATGACGATTGAGCGATGTTCGTCTGTCTGTACGTGAAATCGGGGTTCCCAAGCCCCCAGAAGAGCTAGCAACTTCATTCTTGAACTGATGGATTAGAAATGAACTTAAATAAAGTGGTATTGAAATTCAGAAAATCCGGAAAGACGGTTCCAGAGCTGGGGAGCTTACACATATTCCTCGACGCAAAATTAACACTAAAAACTAATTATTTGTTTGTTTATTTGTAAATTGAACCTATTCGGTATTTTGTAGTAAATATAGTAACTATAATATACATCATAAAGATTTGCACTGTTAAAAAAAATTATTTAAATTGAAAATTAAAAATTCTCATCCAGGGTTAGGAAACTTAAATTTTTTATACATATATAAACCAAAAAGCAACTAACGCTGTTTTTTTTATTATTTAAAATTAGTTTTTTATTCTGGCAAAACAAAACTGGCATCGAAAATTTAAAAAAAAAATCAAAATTTCGATTCCAGGGTTGGATAACTGCAATATATTGTTATACATGAGAGTGACCAAAATGGTCATATATTTAAAGTTTTTCTTAAATAAAAGAATTTCAAGACTCATTAAGAGTTACATTTGTAAAAAACAAAAAAAAATGTTCGCTTCCAGAGACGGGAAACATAAAAGTAATAAAAAAGCAACTAACGTCGTTTATTTTTACTAATTAAAACTACTTCTTAATTTAAGAAAAACAAGATTAATTTCAAAATTAAAAAGAATTAAAATTTCTATTCCAGGATTGGATAACTGCAATATTTTGTGATAAATGAAAGTTACTAAGATAATTAAAAATTTTAAGTTTTCTTTAAATAAAACTATTTCACGCGCCATTGCATTGGTAAAAAAAACACAAATCAAATTAAAATGTAGTTTCAGGGGTGGGAAATTCATATTTTTATACATAAAAGTAACCAAGAAGGCAACTAATTAAAACTATTTTTTAATTCAGGAAAAACAAAATTTGTATCAAATAATTAAAATAAATCAAAATTTCGATATTTGCAATATTTTGTATCACATGAAAGTTACCAAAATGGCTACATACTCGTATTTGTAGTTTTCCTTAAATAAAGCCGCTTTACACATTATGAAGATTTGCATTCGTAAAAAAGTTTGAAAAATTAAAATTTCGTTCCCGGTAATTTTTTATTTATAAAACTAACCAAAATATGTAGCTGAAGTTTTTTTTGCTCATAGAAACTATTTTATATTAGAAAGCACAATATTGGTACTTAAAAAAACATGTAACGCCAGACGTACGTTGGTAAAGGCTATATACTTTTACTTGTTATTTTTACTGGTGGAAACACTGCATGCCGCCATCCTACATCATGTATGCTCATACAATGATGTGATATTACGCTTTATGTATGTACTTAATAAAATACTTGAAATAAACAAGAGCAATTTATAAAAGATAAGGAATTGGTGTTTATTTTTTATTTTGACAATGGGAGGTTAGCTGGATTGTGAATACATGTATGGACGTATGTTTGTATGAATGTACGTATGTACTTAATAAAATACTTAATATAAAAAATTTCTGTTGTAGTGGAGCACTTAATTATATTGTTTTTTATTTATACACGTACAAACATTATTATAAAGACATGCAAACACAAATATTCAAACATGTATGCAAAAATATATATGAATATATGTATGTACATACATAAACATTTTTACATATAAATAAGACCATATTAATTCTGGCGCAGTGTTTTCTATAAAGTTCGATATCCAAATATAAAGTTCGATATACAAATATACATTTGCATAATTTTTATTCAAAATTTTATTTCACAATATTTTTGTTGTATAGTGTAATTGTACACGAATATCATTTACTTAATACTCTCTTATGTTTACTCTCACTGTATTAATGTTTAAGAATAATTGTAACCATTATATTTTACTTGAATAAAAATAGAGTCGTTTCTGATGCTTAATATAGAACACAACATGGTGTCAGGTGTGTGCCTAAAAAAGTAAAAAGTCAAAATTATTTAGTCCAAGTCAGTAAAAGTCTGTAAATACAAAAGACAGTCAGTTATTAAAGAAGTCAAATTAAAGCCGTCGAATTAATTATAAAAAAAAGTAAACGTTAATTAATTATAAAAAAAAAAAAAAAAAAAAAAAAAAAAGTAAAAGTTAAAAGACAAACATACATAATTAAAAACAACAGTTATATTGTTTAATGTTTAATATATTGACAGGGAGACAAAAATTAGTGATACACAACTAAATGCATCAACTGCATTACCTGCTGCAAATCAACAATATATGGCTATTGCAACTACAATTGGCCCAATTAATTTAAAAGCAACAAATCTTTCCATGGAATGGAAGAGATGGAAAAATCAATTTACTATTTTTATTCGTGCATCCAATCTTGAAGATCAAACTGACAAACGTCTTGTTGCTTTATTATTGCACCACCTTGGCAATGACGCAATGGAGATTTTTGATTCATTCAATGTGGATTTGGATAGTATTGCTTATAAAGATGTCACAATAAAATTTGATGAATATTTTGTGCCTAAAGCCAATATAGCCGTTGAACGCCATAAATTCTTTTCACGTAAGCAAACAAATGAAGAATCAATTGATGAATACGTTACAGTATTGAAAAACCTAAGTAATACTTGTGACTTTGGTGCTCTTAAGGATCAGTTAGTTCGTGATATTTTTGTTTGCGGCTTATCATCAAAATACGGTCATATAAAGGAAAAATTGCTGAGTGAAGGTGACATTCAACTATCAAAAGCAATTGACCTTGCGAGAGCAATAACAATGGCAAATTCAAATGTAAATCAATTAAATGAGGTCAATAACAACAATTTTATTGGAACACTACGCCATCAGTCAAATAAGTCAAGAAAATTCAGTCCAGGGAAATACAACAGTCATCAGACAGCATCAAATTATGCAGTTCAAAGTTATCAGCAGAAGTCAGCAGCATCTAATAAAAGTCCAACTGGTGTCTGTAATCGTTGCGGGCAACAACACAGAAGCCGTTGTCCAGCAGATGGTATGATTTGTCATGTATGTAAGAAACCAAATCATTTTGCTAAAATGTGTCGAAACAGACAACAACAGCAAAAATCAGCAAAGTATATAAAACAGATTAACAATACAAGTAATGAAGATTTATTTGTAGGCATTTTGCATACCAATAACAATCACCCCTATCGTGAATAATTTTTCCCTCGAAATTTTTCCCTTTTCCCTAAATTTGCAATCGTGAAGACGTTCCCCGTGAATGATTTCACGCTAACATTAAATTCCCCTTATCGGGAATGAATTTTTTCCCGCGAGTTTTTTCACTTTTCCCTTTAATTCATTCGCTTCGTTTTTGGTGGGGAACAGAACAAAAAATGTAAGTTGTTTCTATCACAAATCAAAGTTTTATTATATTTTTTTATTATAAATTGCAAATTTTATTTTTAGAGCAAGATCCGTTAATAAGGCACAAACAGATATAATGCTCAAAAAAATGCAAAGCAACAGAGCGATTCCCGGCGGCTTTGTGAAGCTTTGAAAAGATGTGGTTGCAGACAGGAGGTGGCCCAAATCAAACCAAGTGCCTTTCACAAATTCAGAATTTATATACGAACTGGTAGGGATGAAGGAGTCTGTAGAGGATGTGGATAACTCCTTAATTTTTGGTTTACCAGAGTGTTCTCACTCTAGTGAAAATCAAAGTGATCTACAGCCACGGAAAAAAGATGTTCATGATGAAATAATAACAAAGCTGCTCCAATTCCGAACATTATGTATTTTAAAATTTTTTTAGGATATTTATATACATATTTATATTTTTACATCCAAATTTCTTTGACTTTTTATGTTGTTTTCAGCTTCTTCTCTTTTTACATTCACTGAGAATTGATTACGGGAATAATTTTTCACGGGAGATTCACGATACCATTTTTCCCCTCGAGTGGAATAAAAATTTCACGTGAACAAAAATTCCACTTGCTATTCACGATAGGGGTGAATAATAACGATAAGTATAACGGGGCATTAAAAGCAAATAAAATAAAAGAAATGAGTAACAAAGACATTTTTGAGTGGAATATTGAAAGCAAAATTTTTAATAAAAACGTTCTCTTTCAAATTGATACTGGTGCACAGGCAAATATATTGTCAATAAATACAGCTAGAATTTTAAATATAAATATGGATAAAAATGTTAGTAAAAGCAAAACAAATATATTAACATTTAGTGGACAAAAATTGCCTATAGTCGGCAGCATCAATTTGAAATTAAATTTTGAAAATAACAATTATGATTTAGAATTTTATATTTTAAATATGCAATGTAAAAACATTTTAGGCCTGAATGCAGCCTTAAAAATTAATATCATAAAAAATGTTAATATTTTATTTGTAGACAAAATTTTTGAAAGTTATAAAGAAATATTTTCGGGTTTAGGAGAATTGAAAAATAAATGTGAATTGATTTTAAAGTCGGAAGTTATTCCAATCATTGATCCGCCAAGAAGAATTCCATTTAGTCTTCATGACCAATTAAAAATTGAATTAAAACGAATGGAAGATCTTAAAGTAATTGTCAAAGTAGATGAACCAACTGATTGGGTGAGTTCAATTGTATTGGTGAAGAAACCAAACGGAAGCTTACGTATATGTTTAGATCCTCGAAATCTAAACAAAGCAATTAAACGTCCTCATTGTCCTTTTCCGAATATAGATAGTTGTAAAGCGGCTTTAGGTGGCTCAAAATATTTTAGTTCACTTGACGCGAATTGTGGTTTCTGGATGATTCCATTAACTGAGAATTCGTCCAGACTTTGTACATTCAATACGCCGTTTGGCAGATATAGATTTTTACGACTTCCTTTCGGTATAAATGCAGCTTCAGAGATTTTTCACAATGAAATGGTGAAACTTTTCGGTGACATAAGTGGGTTAATCATTTATATAGATGATTTTCTGATTCATTCTCCAACAATTGAAGGTCATAATGAAATTTTAAGACAAGTCTTAGAAAGAGCAAAACAATTTGGTCTTAAATTCAATAAAGAAAAATCAAAGTTTTGCAAAAATGAGATTAGATTCATTGGTCACATTTTTAATCAAAAGGGAGTCACGGCAGACCCTGAAAAAATAAATTCAATTATTGATATGCGTAAACCTCAATGTGTCAGTGATTTACAACGCTTTTTAGGCATGCTGACTTATTTGGGCGCGTACATTGAAAATTTGTCCTTAAAAAATAAACACTTAAGAGATTTATTAAAACATAACACGGATTGGCAATGGCAACAGGTCCATGATAAAGAATTTGATAGTTTAAAACTTGAGTTGACTAAATCACCCGTCTTAACGTACTTTGACCCCAACAAAGCAATAACGCTTACTCTCGATGCATCTAAATTTGCAGTCGGTGCAGCAATTTTGCATGATAGCAATCCAATAGCCTACGCCTCCGCCTCGCTCACAGATACTCAAATGAATTATGCTCAAATTGAGAAAGAGCTTTTTGCTATTTTATTTGGTTGTACAAAATTTCACCAGTATTTATATGGTTTAAAAGTCTTAGTTGAAACCGACCATAAACCCTTAGTTTCTTTATTTAAAAAACCATTGTATAAAATCCCAGCTAGACTACAAAGATTTATGTTAAGATTACAATGTTATGATCGAGATGTTCTATACAAACAAGGCAAACATTTGTATATTGCAGATACTCTCTCAAGAGCGCCACTAAAAACCAATACTTTACAAGAAATTGATAATGAATTGTCACTACATGTTGATTTACTGATGCAAGAATTAGATGTTTCAGAACCAATTTTAAATGAAATTAAATCGAATTTGAAAAATGATGAAACACTTCAAAAAGTTATTTCTTATATAAAAGAGAGTTGGCCAATTAACAAAAAGTCAGTCGACAAATTAGTCATGCCTTATTACAATATCAAAGATGATTTATCTTTTGTTAACGACATACTATTGAAAAATAAACAGATTATTGTCCCAAGTAAGTTACGTCGAAAAATTTTGAACTTGCTTCACGAGAGTCACATGGGTATTCAGCGTACTGTGAGGTTTGTGCGAAATTTAAAAATGCCAATGCAAGACAAGAAATAATTCAACATGAATTTGTCGATACTCCTTGGTATAAAGTAGGATGCGATATATTCGAGTTTGATAAAAATCAATATCTCTTAGTCGTCGATTACTACTCCAAATATATTGAGATTGAAATTTTAAGATCAGGTTACACTGGAAATCAAGTTATAACAAGACTAAAATCGATTTTTGCTCGGCACGGAATTCCAAAAATTTTAATTTCGGATAATGGTCCCCCATATAATTCAAAGGAGTTTTCAAAGTTTTGTGAGGATTGGTCGTTGGATCATATTACCTCCAGTCCCCATTTTCCGAGATCAAACGGAATGGCTGAACGTTCAATTCAAACAATTAAAAAGCTACTTTACAAATGTAAAGAAACCAAGTCAGATTATTTTACGGCATTGTTGCATTATCGAACACAACATGGTGTTATAGAACAACTCAAAAAGGACATTTACCAAGCCCTTCCGAACTTTTAATGTCACGTCAATTGAGAACAAAGATACCATCATTAGAAGCTAACTTAAAGCCAAAAATTATAAATCATGAAAAATATAAAGAACTTGTTAAAAAAAACAATGAAAAAGTGGCAAGAAATTACAATAAAAGAACGGTTAAACCGAAACCAAATTTCCCCGGGGAAAAGGTAATGTTTAAGCGTACGCCTGTTTCAGTCTGGTTTCCAGCTACAGTTATTGAGCAATGTAAACAGCCAAGATCATTCCTAATAAAAGACAATGATGGAATAATTTACCGACGTAATAGAGAACATTTAATGAAAAGACCAGGTATTATAGAGACTATAAATGAAAATGTAGAAGCTTTAAGTCCAGTAGAGAAATCGAATGTAGATGAGCATTGTTTAAGTCGAAATGCTGAAACTAGTACCAACAGTTATGTAACTCAAAGAGGAAGAAAAGTTGTAATTCCAAAACGATTACAATACAATCAATAATTTTAAATTTTAATAAAACATGTTAGCTAAAAACTAAAAAAAAAAAAAAAAAAAAAAACTAGCTTAAGACAACAAATGAATTGAATTGTATGTTAAATGAACTCTAAGTTTATAAATTTTTTGGATTAATTGTAATGAATTAAAAAAAAAAAAAAAACAAGGAAGATGTTGTATAGTGTAATTGTACACGAATATCATTTACTTAATACTCTCTTATGTTTACTCTCACTGTATTAATGTTTAAGAATAATTGTAACCATTATATTTTACTTGAATAAAAATAGAGTCGTTTCTGATGCTTAATATAGAACACAACAATTTTATTATCTGATCAAAAATTATTTTATATTAATATTTAACTTTGGCCCAATTTACACGAAGAATTTTATTCATGCTGTTTTTGCATTTCATGAATTTCATGAATTTTTTAAATTTACTTTTGCACTCATTCTCAAAATTCTTGTCTATAAAGCACAAATGTTAAAATAAGAAGGATCAAACAAAGAAAGTTAGGCGATTACTGGTTAAAAAATCAACCCTGAAATAAAAATATACATGATTTATAAACTACCGTTTAAGTGCTAGAGGATTTTAGAAGATGTTTTGAAAGAAAAGTAAAAAATATTCACGAATAAAAATTCTTCATGTAAATTGGGTCTTTAATTTTCGTTTTTGCTGGAGGTACTTTGCTTGAGATATCTTTTATCTTGACCCTTCTAATACCAACAATAATGTGAACCTAAAAACAAACATGTATATATATATATATATATATATATATATATAAACATTTATATATATATATATATATATATATATATATACATTTATATATATATATATATATATATATATATATATAATATATATTTATATATATATATATATATATATATATATAAACATTTATATATATATATATATATATATATATATAATATATATTTATATATATATGTATATATATATATATATATATATATATATATATATATATATAATATATATAATATATATATAATATATATTTATATAATATATATATATATATATATATATATATATATATGTATATATAAGACTAGACTTTTCGTTTATTAAAAACAAAATTTTTGTTGTTGTTTTATAGTTTTTATATTTTCTTATATAACATCAATTTTACATTATCTAAAGAGGTTAAAACTAATTAAATATCTATAATTATATTAAAGAAAATATCATCATCTTCATCCATAAATTTTTATATAAATTTAAATTCAATAATCGTAAATAATTTATTCCGTAATGTCCCCAAGAGTGTCAATATTATTGTACCCTTCACAAAAATGTGAAAGGGTATATTTAGGTTTGTCATTCCGTATGTAATTTGTTCGATATCAATATGCGACCCCATAAAGTATATATTTCGGATCCTTATGAATAGCGATGACGATTGAGCGATGTCCGTCTGTCTGTACGTGAAATCGGTTTTCCCAAGCCCCAGAAGAGCTAGAGACTTCGTTCTTGGACTGATCGATTGGAAGTGAGCTAACTTAGAGTGGTATTGAAATTCAGAAAAATTGGAAGGACGGTTCCAGAGCTGGGAAGCTTACACCTATTTCTCGACGCAAAATTAACCCGATTATTTTTTTGCTTATTTGAAAATTGAACTTATTTCATGCCTTGGGACTCCTCAATTGTTCATTTAAAACTTTAAAAAAAAATTTTGTGGTACATATAATAACTAAAATGTTTAAAAATTTTAAGTTTATCTTAAATAAAACCGTTTTTGGTGTAATGAAGATTTGCATCGATGAAAAAAAATTTAAAAATTTAAAGTTCCCATCCAGGGTTAGGAAATTCAAATTTTTTTTTATACAATAAGTTAACCAAAAATCAACTGACGTCATTTTTCCTGGTTAAAATTACTTTTTATTTCAACAAAACGAAATTGGTATTAAAAATTAAAAAAAAATCCAAATTTCGATTCCAGGGTTCGGTACTGCAATATTTTGTAGTACATGAAAGTAACGAAAGTAGCAATAAATTTGTAATTTTTCTTAAATAAAACCGCTTTATACATCATGAAGACTTCCATTGGTAGCAAATAATTTAAAAAAATTAAATTTTCGATTCCAGGGATCGGAAATTTAATATTTTTTTTACACATTCGGTATTTGGTGGTACATATAATAATTAAAATGTTTAAAAATTTAAAGATTTTCTTAAATAAAACCGTTTTATACATCAGGAAGATTTGCATAGATGGAAAAAAAATTTTTAAATTTAAAAATTCTTATCCAGGGTTAGGAAATTTTAATATTTTTTGTACATTAAAATAACTAAAAATCAACTAACGTCGTTTTATCCTGGTTAAAATTATTTTTTGTCCTGGTAAAACACAATTGGTATCAAAATTTAAAAAAAACAAATTTCGATTCCAGGGCTCGAAAACTGATACATATTGTAGTACAAGAAAGTGACAGAAATGGTTAAAAATTCGTAGTTTTTCTTAAATAAAACCACTTTATACATCATGAAGACTTGTATGGGTAAAAAATAATTTTAAAAAGTTTTAATTTTCTCCTCCAGGGATCGGAAATTGCAATATTTTTTGGGCACATTCGGTATTTTGTGGTACATATAATGACTAATATAAATAAATATGTTAAGTTTTTCTGAAATAAAACCGTTTTTGGTAACATGAAGATTTGTATGGATGAACAAATATTTTTAAATTTAAAGTTCCCATCCAGGGTTAGGAAATTTTTTAATACAATAACATAACCAATAATCAATTAACGTCGTTTCTTCTTGGTTAAAATAATTTTTTATTCTGGCAAAACAAATTTGGTATCAAAAATTTTAAAAACTCAAAATTTCGTTTTCAGTGTTGGATACTGCAATGTTTTGTAGTACATGAAAGTAACAAAAATTGTAACAAATTTTAGTTCTTCTTATATAAAACCGCTTCATACATCATAAAGACTTGCATTGGTAAAACATTATTTTAAAAAATTTAGTTTTCGTCTCCAGGGGTGGGAAATTTTATATTTTATTTTTTTTTTTTTGGTACATTCGGTATTTTTTGGTACATATGGTAACTAATATGTTTAAAAATGTTAAGCTTTTCTTAAATAAACCCATTTTTGGTATCATTAAGATTTGCATTGAAATTTAAAATTTTTTTATACAATACATAACCAAAAATGGTTAAAAATTTGTACTTTTGCTTAAATAAAACCGCTTTACACATTATGCTAAAAAAAATTTTAAAAATTAAAATTTCTTTTCCAAGGGTGGAAATTTGGAATATTTTTTTAAGTAACCAAAAAACGTAACTGAGGTTGTTTTTATTTTTTCCTAACTGAAACTATTTTATAAGTTAGAAAGCAGACGTTCGTTAGTGAAGGGTATATAAGATTCGGCACAGCCGAATATAGCACTTTTACTTGTTTTTACATATAAATCTCTTATCATCTAAATAACTTAATGTTAGTTTACTTATATGTTGTGTATATTTGATGCACCTTAGATCTAAATAATAATGATAATATAGTTTTTTTTTCTAGTAAGCATTTTCTAAAATCAGTAATACTTTATCTAGCTGTAACAGTATTCTTAACGCCCTTATTTTCATATTTCACTATCTACTTATCTACATTTTAGCTCGTAGACCAATGAGTTCCTTAATAATATTACCATTACATTTGTCTTTCATCATATCTAAAACTTTTTTGTAGACTAATGGAAACTTAAACACATTATCTTGAGCATATGAAAATGTATCGAAATGTAAACTTAATTCATTCCGAATATCATCATATAGATCATTTGTTTTAACCAGTAACCGAAAATAACTGTTGTTTTTATATCGGAACAAAAAGGTTAGATTCACCTTGTATGCATTAGGGAATTTTAAACCATTATGGTCACATTATATTGATTGCCGTAACCAATTACATTGAGAAAAATTGAATTTTGTTTATAAATAAGCATATAACCAATAGAGTAAACAAAAAATTTTTTGGTTAAAAATAACCATTATGATAAATAATTTATTTATTTGGTTATCTATTATAAAATAATCGAAAAAATCAACGCACTTTCAATCTGAAGGTCCGTCTCCAATACAAGTGAAAGTGATTGCGAACACTTTTGCAGAAATTGATGCCTACCGGGAAGAAAGAGTAGATATTGAATCGAATCCTTTTGAATACTGGGAAGAAAAAAAAACATACGTTTCCATTTTTAAAGCAGCCGGCGGACATTTTTCATGCTGAACCAGCAACCGAAGTTAGTGTCGAGCGCGCATTTTCAGCCTTAAAATTAGTACTTAGCGATCTAAGATGTACATATATTTTAACAATTTGTGTGACACTTATATCTACTTCATTCAAAATGCTCACAAAAAGCTGAATTTTAAGGAATGAATAGCAACAAAAAATTTTTTTAATAACGGATATTTTTAACCGAAAAAATTTTTTTTTATATAATGGTTATATAATACCAAACAAGCTTTTGGTTTATATAATGGTTACTTATAAAAAAAAATTCTCATTTTAATTAGTTATGATAAGCAAAATAAAATATTTCTCATTTTAATTGGTTACGATAAGCAAAATAAAATATATTTCTTGACAATGGTTAATTATAACCATTACACAAAATGTATCTATGTTAATGGTTAAATATGATTTCTTTGTCATTTATCTTATAACTGTTACGTCCGTGGTTTTAACATCGTATATGAAGGAGTCAGTTTCCATATCATTCAACTGAATACCCTCACGATATTTAAGTTTCATATAATGAAAGCTGTACATTTTCAATATTGATAATTCTAATACTGCAAACCCAATATAAATTTGTTTGTTGTAGATCGTTTAAATTCTACTCATTTCTATGGTAATAATTTCTTCATGAATTTTAAGAGAGCTATGGGAATTAGGTTTAGATATGACGGCTCTAGCCCCTAGCCTCTTACCTCTGCTCTCCCACTCACAAACTTATTTGACATCATTTCTTTTGTCTACATTTTCCATAGTTTTAACATATACAGCATTGTTAAGAAGCTTGAAAAAGTTTTGTTCCCCTCTTAGATCCATCAGTGAAGACTCTAACGGAATCTACGGGAAATGAAAATCTGGAAGCCTGTTCCCTGTTCCCTGTTCTTGACAAGAGAATGAAAAAGTCCGCCAAAGAAAGGTTTTGGTACACAATATTCAACGTTGTCGTATATCCCGATCTCTTGGCATTTCATCAGAATCTTGGCGTGCTCATAGTCAAACCTTGACCATGGGCACGCAGCGTTCATCCTGACCGCAGAAAATAGGGCCAACTGTTTGGTCAGAAAGTCCACTGGGAGCCAATTCAAAATGGTAAAGAGTGCCCCAGTTGGAGTCGATCTGAGCGCGCCTATCATCAGCCTCGCCACTAGACGAAAGATCTTTTCAAAGGTCCTGTGATGAGCATCCTTCTCTCGCATTCCACCACACCAGTACTTCATAAAAGAGTATCGGTTTGACAACAGCTTCAAAGGTCCAGTTGAACCCTCTGGGGTTTACAACCCCCGTTGAGACCAACTGCTCTTTTGCATGTATAAATGGCCACCAGAGCTTTATCCGCCCTCGCTTGGATGTTTACGTTCCATGATAGCTTGCTATCTAGGATTACACCCAAGTACTTGGCGTTGTCAGATATTTTCAAGGGGGTTCCGTTCAGCTTCGGATGCGTAAAGCTGTCAATCTTGTACCTCCTAGTGAAGAGCACCAGCTTAGTTTTGGCTGGATTCACACTGAGCCCACTACTGGTACTCCATTTGCTTAGAATTGCCAGTGCGGACTCCATACCCTGAGATATGGTATCTAAGTGTTTACCGCCACCGCAACATCATCGGCGTATGTGACCGTCTTGACTAGTCTACGCTCCATAATTAGCAGAAGCGAATTAATAGTCAGGTTCTATAGAAGGGGTGATAAAACACCTCCCTGTGGAGTGCCCGATTGACTGCTCTGCATTCAGTTGCATCCCAAATCGAGACCCTGACGACCCTGAAGGTAAGCAGGTTCCTAACAAACCTACAGATGTCAATATCAATCTTTACGGCCAGCATTGCTCCAATGGTGGACTCAGGATTGACGTAGTTGAAAGCACCCCCAATGTCCAGAAAGGCTACCATAGTGAATTCCTTGTGTTTAAGAAATTTCTCTGTGTACCCCACTAGAGAATGCAGTGCGGTTTCCACAGACTTGCCTTTCGTGTATGCATGCTGTGACTCTGAGAGAACAATCCTAGGTATGGTCATTCTCAAATGAATATCAATTTCTCTTTCTAACGTATTAAGCACAAAATAAGGAAGACTTATTGGTCTAAAGTCCCTAGGTGTAGTGTGGTATGTCTTACCCTCACTCTTTGTAAATCACAGAGAGCCAAGGTAGGACAATGTCCGCATTCAACGGAATTGTAACTGTGTCGCAAGTTGAGCAGTCAATAACAGCATCTGTTATAGGCGCTGCCTGACTGCCATTCCATAAATCTTGATATGCGCAATATAATTTGTTTAACTTTCCGTTAGTAAACAAAAAAAGTTTTATATATAATGAAAGACGAACGTAATGGTAAAATTATTAAGGAACTCATTGGTCTACGAGCTAAAATGTACTCAATAAAAATAGATAAAGTAGATAGTGAAATAAAAGAAGAATAGTGTGATCAGAATAGTGTGATAGCTAGATTTAGTATTACTGATTTTAGAAAATGCTTACTAGAGAAAAAGCTATATTATGATTCTATATATGTAATTAGATGGAAGTTTCATCAAATATATACACAACAAATAAGTAAACTAACATTAAGTTATTTAGATGATAAGAGATTTATATGTACAAATAATATTGACATTTACTGTAGGGGATATTACAAAATGAATTATTTACGATCATCTAATTTAAATTTATATAAAGAATTTATAGATGAAGATGGTGATGATATGTTCTTAATATAATTATAGATATTTAAATAGTTTTAACCTGTTTAGATTGTAATAAAATATTGTAAAATTTAAGTTATATAAGAAAATATAAAAATTATAAAACAACAGGTTCAGATTATTGATGGTATTAGAAGGGTCAGGATAAAAGATATCTCAAGAATAAATATATGTTAAATATTAATACAAAATAATTTTTGATCAGATAATAAAAAATTGTAAACTATAACTTTTAATAAAAATTATACAAATGTATATTTTTATCCAGCATTTCGATATGGAACTTTATAGAAAACACTGCGCCAGAATTAAATGGTCTTATTTATCTGTAAAAATGTGTGTACTTTAGTGGAGAGCATTTTTTAAATGCTATACACGCGTGTATAATAATAAGACATTACTACTGTTGTCATGGAGATTACGATAATTTTAGCGTGGGTGATCGAACAATAAAACTATTTCAATTAAAACAAAATATTTCTTAATATTTAAAGTTGATGAAACAAATAATCACCGTCATAATAGTTGTATTGAAACAAATATTCATCATAATAGTGTAGATAAAACTAGTGTTTAATTATCTTTCAAAAAGGCATCTTATGCCGTAGCTTTGTCTTCGGCAAAGCAATGTCGCCCATTTGATGGTGGTATTTTATTTTAAATTTAACTGCAGAAGTTTTGAATTCTTTTGGCAAAATATGCAATGTCTCTTATTTTTGGCAACTGAAAAATTATTTGAGGGCACATTTATCGACCGTAGTTCGTTTTTTGCTGCCTCCCACTCTTGCACATATGAGAGAGTATGTGTGTGCCCACCACTGGTATACATACATACACCCTAAAGGAATTTTGTGAGCTAGCTCATAATATGGTTGATAATTAGCTAACTCATTTGAGACTAGCCATACACTAGCTAAAATCTGATACAGAAGTGAGCCAGTTGTCGTTGCTCATTGTAACATAATGTTCAAAGAAAACAACAAACATTTATATATTTATTCACGTTAAATACCCATCAAGAGAAATTTACCGTTTTTGCACAAGAGAATAAAAAATCCCTTTGCGCTCAGAAACAAAACAAAAGAAAGGAAAAAAACTTGTTATTTCGTCAGCTACGTTTTGTCGTCATTGGCTAGAGGTTTAATGTATGTAAGTATTTTTCCATTTCAAATAAAAAAGTAATTATTTAATCTAACAAATAATTTCAGTTACGTTGTATGTCATCCTTAATGAAAGGTCAAATATCGAAAACTCTGACAGAAGTTCTCTCCTTAGATCTAATTCTGGAATGTAACATATACGGAGTGCACGACAAGGCGCCACTTAAAAATTTAAAAGGGTTTTTGTTGCTTTAAAAGGTGAGATAATTATCTGATTTAACTGATTATATTAATTTTGAATTAATTTCTTATCATTCTTATTAAGAAATGCAATAAAATTGATCAAAAAGCGTCATTTTCAAATAGTGTCTACTAAAAAAAATTAGTTTACTATAAAAATATTAAGAAATATATTAATAGACGTAGATATATATATACAAAAATGAACTTATTTATTTTATTTAATATAATTAAAACTAATCTTTCAATGATATCAAAATGAAATAAAAATTTATATTTTTATTATTATTTTTATAAATAACATATTGTTATACATAGTTCAAAAAAATGAAATTAAAATTTTTTTCTTTTAATAATATAATAATTTAAATTATATTCTAAATATTATAATCTAAATGAACTATATATATACAAACATAATTAAAAATAAAAGAAAAGAAATAAAAGTTATTTTTAGTTATTTTATAAAAATTTTCTTGTATATATTTATTTAAATTAAACAAATTAAAAAAATGAATTAAAAACTATTTTTTTTATGAAATAATAATATTCTTTTAAATAAAATGCAACAGATAAAATATTAAAAAAAAACTACTGTTTTAATAAATTAAAGCAATAGCTTAGCTATCCATGGGTACATTCATTTTATATCCGCCTTCAGTCAACTCATATGAGACTAGCAAATCACCTACCAGTTTAGAGCTAACTCGTGACGCACTCGTATTGAATCGATAATAAGCTAACTCAAAATGAGCTAGCTTGTGGTTAGTCTAAAACTGATGCAAAGTGAGTGCACTCATTCTCTAGGACATTACATGTAAAAAATTATCCAGCCTTAAGTCAACTCATATGAGACTAGCAAATCACCTACCAGTTTAGAGCTAACTCGTGACGCACTCGTATTGAATCGATAATAAGCTAACTCAAAATGAGCTAGCTTGTGGTTAGTCTAAAACTGATGCAAAGTGAGTGCACTCATTCTCTAGGACATTACATGTAAAAAATTATCCAGCGTTAGTATAGAAAATGAGTCAGTCGCGAGTCACCCCTAGCTCATTTATGGTCAGCCATAAGTTAGCTTATGGTTAGCTCAAATTCCTACAGGGCATATGCATACATGTTTGGATATTTGTGTATGCATGTCTTTATAAGAATGTTTGTATGTGTATAAATACAAAACAATATAATAAAGTGCTCCATTACAACATAACTTGTTTATATCAAGTATTTTATTAAGTACATACATGCATTCATATAAACATACATCCATACATGTCTTCACCATCTAGTTAACCTCTCATTGTCAAAATAAAAAAGAAACACAAATTCTTTTATAAAGTGCTCCAGTACAACATAACTTGTTTATTTCCAGTATTTTATTAATTAAATACATAAAGCGTCATATCAGATCATTTTATGAGCATACATGATGTAGGAGGGCGGCATGGAGTGTTGTCACAACTAAAAAAAAATTTTAGACAAAATATAAAGAAAAAAGTAACCAATTTTGGCTAAAAGTGATCAATATGACAACACTAGGAGCAAGTCGTCCAGAAGCCTCACAAACATACTACTTAAAATTCTTAAAAAAATTTATATAGTTAAATATACCTATAGATGCGAAAAAAGTATTCTATTTTTCTCAAAATAAAAAATATATTTATAATATTTCAATTAATTAATAATAATATATTAATAGTTAATTATTAGTAATGCATTAGTAATAAACTAATTAATAGTGTAAGCTCATTTACTAAAATACAGAGTTTTTAGTTTTCATTTATTTAAGTTGTTTGCCATTGTAATATGCAGCTAAATAAATTGGACTATAATTTACATGCATTGCATTTTAATATGCAGGTGTTTACCGGTGTATCATTTAGTTCTATTTAAACGCCGCTTTTAATGTGTATGTAATTGTAATGGAGCTCAATGACTTGTTCACTTACTTTTCAAGCATAATATGTGATCTGCTAGGTGACACATTCAATTACATTTTAAGGCGAAGCGCATCGGGGATAACGAGAGTGCAAGAGCGCGAGTGTTCATTGCTGAAAGATTACATCGTCGCTTTTTTTTCCGAATTGCAAAAACACTTGTCCACTTTTTTGACCTTAGGAGCTTTTTATTGCTTATTCTTATATGAAATCTCATAAAAGTTTATATCAATATAACAAGAGAATTTAGTTTCTAATGACACTTAGTTTTAATTTTTGAAATCAGACGAAAAATGTAAAAGTTTTTCAACTTTTCATAAGCCGACTAGACCATGTCCGTCACAAGTATTCAAGTAGTAAAAGAACTTTTTTCTGGAAAACCTTGGTCAGTTGAGTGACGAGCAGGGAGAAATTCTTAAAATGGAAAAGCGTTTCGGTGAAAAGAGCGAAAGAAGCTGCGAGATACAGAAGCTTCGAGACACAGAAGCTTCGCTTCACAAATGGAAGAGTGCATGAATTTACTTTTAGCACTTAAATATTAAATTTACTATATTAAACTTTCTTTTTTGCGCCAAGAAATCCGGTTTTAAAAGAACTCGTTTCTTTTCGATAACACCCGCTTTTTTCACAAAAGAAAAAAAAACTTTTCTTAACTGAACTTCCAAAAGAAGTTATTCGTACTACAAATGTAAACATTTTTACCAGAAATTCATTATAAAAAGTATTTTGTTTACAATCGAGAAATTTTAACTTTGGAAAAAGTTAAATAACTTTTATAAATGTAAAGCGATATCAATAAGTTATGTCTCGTTTTTTTCTATTTATAACTACCTTTAACAGACTGTATAAAACAAAATAGGTTTTTATAAAAAAAGATGAACTATTTGCTTTTGAATTTTAAAGATTACGAAAAAATTGCAAAAAATTGAAACTTTTGATAACAACTTATCAAATTTCGTTCTGCAAATGTGTGATTTGGTCGTACTAAAGTACTAGAACCTACCCGAAAACAGTTTATCGCGAATATTTCAAAATTTTACATGTGTTTCAAAATCTTTGAAAGTGGTTTTTGTGTGTCCTCACCTAGGCTTATAACCCCCACTAGGTCGATTTCCAAGTTTTTATAAACGTTTCTCATATGTGGCACCGTGCTATTTAGTTGTTATTTGTTGATTTAGTTATTTATTTATTAAATTAAAGTTTATTAGAACAAATATGTAATTCACTTTGTTAAAAAAATAATTATAAAACACAAACCACTTTATCACACGAAATTTAACCTTGAACTAAAATTTAATTTTTTTAGTTTTTGCGTGTTGCTTTTCATTCATACCAAAGTAACGGTATCTTTTCACATTTAGTCAGTAAACCAACCGTTACACCATAATCGAAATTGTGGATGTTGCGCAAGTTACTTCCTTATTATTATTATTATTAGTAATATAATTAGACATAAGGATATGAAACATATTAGGCATAAGTAAACAAACCTGTCTAGACCTAAGTAATTAAAATAATTTTCGCATATAAAACTAATCCGCAGACTTAAGTAAATAATAATAATAATAATCGATAAACATAAGTAGGTAAACAAATACATTAAATATTACTAACCAAATGATAAGTGTTGATAACTAGGACTGGACTCAGATATGTTAATAAAGAGAGATAAATTTTTTGTTTGTTTGTTCTGTTAATCTCTTTTTAAAATTTTTTATTGTATAAATGCTTAGAATTAGTATTTTTGTTACACGTTCTTATAAAGATATTATAATATTTTATTTTTTCTTTATTTTCTCTTTTAAATTCATATATAAATATTTATATTTGTGCATATATTCACATAAAATTTATAAAAAAATGTATTGGTTTTATTTTTATTTAATTATATATATATATATATATATATATATATATATCCTAGGTGCGGCCCGCGGTTTCACCCGCGTAAGTCCACATCCCGTGGGAATATCGGATTAAAAGTAGGCTATGTGTTGAGAGATATAGTGTCTCTAGCTGGAAATTTGTGTATAGCTATTAATAATCACGATTACATATTCACATTTAAATATAACTTGCATAAGTATAAAACTGCGTTATCATAGGACATATTGCAAAATTTGATACCTACTAACGGCAAATATTGTATTCACAAATTTTACAAAAGAAAAAAAATACAACCTAACAAAAAAAAATCAGTACAATAGTTAGCAACAAATATAATTTTTTTAAATTACAAAAATGAAATATTTTGTCCTTCTTAGTTGACACTTATCGTTATATTTTAGACAATTTACACAACATCTATGTGTTATTCTGATGTATAAGATAAATTATTGTAAAGTTTCATTAAAATTCATTCGGTAGCTTTTGCATGAAAGAGTAACAAACATCCACACATCTACACTCACAAACATTCTGCTTTATAATATTAGTAGGATTTATATATATATATATATATATATATATATATATATATATATTATAAAAATATTAATTTAAATTACAAAATCTAGTACGTTGTCCTTTTTCACTTGTGCATGTTCGGGCTAATCTCTGCTAACAGAGCAAAAGCTACGTCTTTGCTCAAACAATAAAGGTCCTTAAAACACTGCTCCATAATGGTAAAAGGATCAGTTGTATCCCTTAATTTTTGGAGAAAGACCCACAACTTGTTTCGCCTATCATGTTGCTCAGCAACCACTACTATCACACCATACATTGAATTTTTCTAGCACTAAATCATCTCACTCTTTTATTACAATTCAATTTTAATATACAGTATTGCCCCGTTTTACGAAGGCTCGCTTTACGAAATTTCGAAGTTACGGACATTATTATTAAATTATAAAGTTCCTTATACGAATGAATTATAGGTTCGATTCCGAACGTGTGCAAGTCGTGGTGAAATTACGACAAGTTGACACCTGGTCACGGATTTGCTACAATAGATCACAATAAATACTGTATAACATTTATAATTTATAATATTTTAATATTTAATGTTAAGTTTTTAAATTAATTTTAACATTTAATATTATTTTTACTGTAAAATTTGCTTTTTTTAATGAATTTATTATGTATTTTATTTTTAAAACGAATAAATTTCTTTTCATATCATTTTGTTATAAATGTTTTGAAAAAAGGGTATCACATAGCGAACATTTTAGGAACACATCTATGCATTTGTAATACAAACTTATTCTTAAAGAATATTTTTTATCCCTAGAACGTATCTCATTATTTTCAGTATAATGGCATAATAATATTAACCCGCTATACAAATATTCGATATACGTCTACTTTCATAGAACGCAACCTATTCGTAAATCGGGGGACTACTGTATTTATTTAATTATTTTTTTCCACACAAAAAATATTTGTTTAAATTTTTTTATTTGTTTACATTTGCATTATTGGAATATTCCAATAAAAACGTAATTGCCTCTTTTCACTTTAAATTACAGAAACACTTTTTTCTCACAAATCGAGAAACGATAGAATTTCTTGTTTCTTACTTCATGTGAGACATTTTACGAAGAGACTACAGTAAAGAAAATTTCGTGAATTGGCTTACAGAAAAAGTAATTTGTAAAACATTCACCAGAAAGATCTAACAGCTAGAGGCTGTGGCAAATCAACAAAAAGATCAAAGTATTACACAGCAAAATGTACAACATGAGCAACATCAGATTCAGCTACAACAATGTATTCAGCATGACGGGTTTGGATTTAATATAAAGGCCAAGGACATCATTGAACAATTCCAACGTCTAAAGGATCTTGATGAAAAACATAACCCAAAACCATTTATACATGCCGTTGAGGAAAATCTTTATTTCTATGGAAATAACGAAACCTTAGATCAATTTTGCATCAACATCGTTGCAAACGAAAAATTTTTAGGAAATGCTGGTAAAAGGGTGAGAGAGCTGCATGATAACGCTTCCTGGGAGGATATGAAAACCAGAATGCTGCAAGAATTCAGACCGAAAACGACGTATGGGGAAATATTCAACATTTGCCGTACAGTAAAAGTACGCAATTTGAATGAATTATTTAGTATATATATATATATATATATATATATATATATATATATATGTATATATATAGATATATATATTGCGGATAAATTTAATTAAGCCTAGTGTATACAAATTAAGAAACGTCGACATATTATTAGGAAAAATAGATGGACCTATACGAGCACATATAGGAAAACGTGACACCTTGATCGCCATAGTTATGAAATACACAAAACTTAAATTATTATATGATACTAGAGCGATTGCAAATAACTATAAAAGTAATAAGAAGCAAAATTTAAATTTCCGCAAGCCGACGCCAAATAATAACTTTACATATCCTAATAGCCAGGAAGATTTTGATCCAAAAATAGCCTTCAAAATAAATCAGATAATAGTTCGAGAAGCAATAATTTTCAACAGCAAAACCTAAATAATAAACATTACGGACAGGACATAAATAACAATAGAAATTCTATTAATATATATATATATATATATATATATATATAAACAATCAACATCTAAAGTTTTTTCAAACCCGACAAAAAGTTATCAAAACAGAAACTATTACAACAGTCGACAGCAACGCTAAGCAAATTATTATAGTCAGGCACTAGATCCGTTGGATATCTGAAATTTAAAGGAAGAAAAAGACGTAAATTTTTCTACCTCCATAGTAGTTGCAACAATTGGTGATCAAAAAATCAAATGTCTCATAGAATGAGGAATGAATCCTTAAGCCCAATTGCCCTTAAGGATTCAATTCCCATTCAAAAAACTGACAAACCAATTTGGTACAGAACTATAAACGGAATAAATCAAGTGACACATAAAATTTTTACCTCTATAACTAGAGAATTCAATATCTTAGCTACCTTTTTTTGGATGGTTATAAATTTCAATAGCAAAAATTATTCATGCAAATATAGATGGAATCTGGACAGGAAAAGCACAATAGTTTTCAACTATTGACTTTGCAAAAGGTTTACATCAAATTTAGATTCATGAAAAAGGCAGAAAAAATTGCGTTCTCGAAACCTTTTGGACTTGTCTTTCATCGTCAATATATAAATAAGATATGTGTCGCATACATGGACGATATATTAATATATAGTACATCATTAGTTGAACATATAAGAAGCATAAACTTAATATTTAACACACTAAAAGAAGCAAGACTTAAAATTCAAATCGATAAATGCAATTTTTTGAGGAAAAAAACTGAATTTTTGGACCATGTTCTTACATTCGAAGGTGAAGTTATTCAAAAATCTTCCGACAACTAGAAAACAGTTTTCACATTATTTTATCGGAAATTTATAAAAGACTATTCCAAAAATAGCTTACACCATGATGAAATATATGAAGAAAAACGCTAAAGTCAACATAAGAGACACAAACTATATTGTTGCTTTTGAAAATTAAAAGATATTACAAACCCTCCTTTTCTGAGATATCCTAAATATTAAAAACGGTTTAAGCTTATAACGGATGCCAGTAGTTTTTCAATTGGTACAGTTTTAACTCAGGAATTGCATCCGATTTCATTTGCTCCGCGAACATTAAACAACCATGAAAAGAACTACTCTACATTGAAAGGGAATTATTAGCTATAGTGTTGGGCGTGAAATATTATAGACTTTATATCGTTGGAACGGAATTTGATTTGCAAACAGACGACCAGCCACTGAAATGGTTACAAGCAAAACATTCGGGAAAAGATATAAATCCCAGATTAGTGCAGTTAGGAGTATACGATGCAAAAATAGATTATATTTTAAAGAAGGAAAATAAAATAGCTGACTTTCTCAGCCGAACTAATTGTAAAAAATATGAAATAAAAACATTGATTGATTATTGAAAAAATTTGATAGCAGTAGGACGTATTTTTCAATCATTTTAAAACAAAAAAATTTTTTTTTTTTGGAAAAAATAAAATTATATAGAACTTAAAAAAAACTATTTTATTGTGCAATAAATGGATAAACATCTTGTTCCATTTACCAATCAAATGAAAAAACCGCCGGATAAGTTCCGGAATTTTCTTACGGATGCAATTAATCCGAAAACCATAACCGCTCAAAATGACCAACAGAAAGGGCAGGGCGATGACATCCTCTCTGGAAGTAATCCTTCAGTTTCCTGTTATCCATTGAATTCTGAAAATCCTGCAGTCACATTGAGTCCACAAGATAACTACCTCAAGATATGCTCCAATTCAAAAAATGTATCTTCAGAAAACAATTCAAATTCCGTTTCAAAACGAAGAAACAAAAAAGCTACAAATATGGATCTTGAAGAATGCCTTTCAGAAAATTTAACTACAAATCCTGGTGAAAATGATGGCACTAACTTTTCTCAAGATGAATACTCAGGTGATGATACTGATTTTGAAGTTGTTTCCAACAAAAAATTAAAAAGAAACTCGAAAGGTGACTTAAAAATAGATTTATCTAAACTAAGAAATATTAAAGAAAATACAGGGAAATCAGGCAGCCAAAATAGATTTTCAATTCTTGAAGGATTGGTTGTCGAACCAAACAATTTTAATAATGTAAGAATTAATCCTGAAACGAAAAAGCCTAAAGACATTAAACAATTTTGCCCACCTATTTTTCTTTATAAAGTTAACGTTAAGTCATTAGTTGATCAACTTAATGCAAAAGGCCTTGTATTTAAGGTAGTCAATAAAAGTAATTTTAAAAGTAAACTTTATTTACAAGATGTCTCGGCACACTCAGAAATGATGGAGCTTCTAAGGGAAAAACAAATTAATTCTTACTCTTTTACCCCTGCTGAACTGAGACGTCAATCATTAGTATTGCGTGGCTTATATTATGATACTAATGTTTCCGAAATTGAATCGTCTATAGAAAATTTAGTTCCCAATACAGTCCATTCAGTGTCAAAATTTAAAACAACGTTCTCAAAGAAAAACAATTTAGAAACTGGACTTTTTTTTAGTTACGTTAAAGGAAGGCAAACGACCGACTTAAATTATATTCGTTTCATACTAAATCAAGTTGTTACTTGGGAGAAACCAAAAAAGAACAAAAAAATTGTTCAATGTTATCGTTGTCAAAGTTTTGGTCACGTGTCTAAAAACTGTAATCGATCTTTCGTTTGTGTTGTGTTCATAAAATCATGAACCTGGAAATTGTCAGTTTACCCAGACAGAAGATAGTCAACCATTTTGCTTTAACTGCCAAAATTATAGTCACCCGGCGAACTATCATGGCTGTTCTTCTTACAAAAAATATTTAGAACAAAAAAAATAAAATTTCTTTAAAGATTAAGGAAAGAAAAAATAAAGTAACTGAAAATGTTTCTTTAGCTCTTAATGCGAATCGTATCGATCCTAGCCGAACTTTTGCTAGCCATTTTGAAAGTGATAACGATTTTTCTAAGAAGCCAGCTTTTGTTAATGAACTCTTAAAGGTTGCAAAAATGTTATGCGATCCAGAGCCTTTGGAAGTAAGAATAATGAGTTTTATGAAAAATTTCAAATCATTGCCGAAGTCTCTAGCTATGAGCGAATGTAAAAGACTTTTAGAGGAAGTTTTGTCAGTATATGGTCCGTAAAGTTTTAAAAATTTTGACTTTTAACGTGAGATCTCTTGTAGAAAAAAGTAGAAGGATAGATTTGCAAAATATACTTAATTGCAATAATATAGATTTTGCATTTATTCAAGAAACACATTTGAAAACCATCCACAGAGTATGTTTTGATAAGTACTGCTTTATAAGAGATCTTTCAACGCAAGGTGTTGGAATAGCAATTAAAAATAACATTTCTTTCTCCATTATAAAAATTCCTGATATACATTTTCCGAATATTTTTATTGATGTTAGCATTTCCATTAATAACGTTTTGAAAAAGTTTTTACTTGGATCTATTTATATTCCCTGTAATTTTTCTTTAGTTTTATATGAAAGCGGTTTATCAAGAATTGAAAATTTTTCCAGAAATTATGATGCTTTAATAATCGGTGGTGACCTAAATTCAAAAAGTACAGTTTGGGGTGATAGTTCAAATAATTTAAATGGAAATACTCTGCTTAATTGGCTGAACACGAATTCCCTCTCAATAGTCAGACTTTGTTGTGATACTCCTTCTTTTCCAAAAGGAAATTCATACCTAGATCATTTTCTTTTGAGCTCTAATTTTGTTGATCCATTGGACCTAAACTTCAAAATTGAAAGTTTACCTTCTTTTTCCGATCATTTCCCTATTAAATTTGAATTAAAATTTAACAATTTTGATTTTATTCTTAAACTTCCTAATTCTTATACTTCCTTTAAAAGCACCATCTGGAGTGATTTTAAAAATGACCTATTATTAGATATTTTACAAAATTATCCTCCTTCAGAGAGAAATCAAAATAATGATGAAAGAGATTTATTTATAGACTCATTTACAAACTCAGTGAAAAACTGTGTTGATGTTCACTCTCAAAATGTTGAGATAAAAGCGAGACATTTTGAGGCTTCTGTTTGTATTAAAAAAATGTTTAAAATCAAATATTTGTGGCAAAAAGAGCTACGGAGGATCTATAATAGAACTTTAAATCGACAGAATGAACGATACAGACTACTCTCCAAGCAAATCCAGCTCTTAAATATTTTGATAAAAGAGCAGGTTAGCCGTGAGCATGTACAACAATTTTCTGAAAGAATCAAAAATATCAAAACAGGTCCAACAGCTCATAAGCAAATTTATAAAATTTTAGGTAATAAACAAAAAACCAGCATTGGAAATTTAACAGTGAACGGATTAATAATTGAGGATGATAGTACTAAACTAGTTGCTTTAAAGGACTATTTTTCTAAAATATATAGCGGAAATGAATTAAACAGAGACACCTCGCAAATCGATAACTTTTTAGATTCCTTGGATCATAGAGCATTATTTAATTTCGACGCAAACTTTTCGGCTCTCAATACCCAAAGTTGCACTAAATTTATTAATTTAGAAGATATCTTATCGCATTCTAAATATATAAATAACAAAAAATCTGCTGGTATTGACAAAATTTCAAATTTTATAATTAAAAAGTTTCCCATTAAAGCCTTTGAGTTTTTGGTTATTTTATTCAACAACTGTATAAATAATGCTTATTTTCCAAATCTTTGGAAAATTTCAAAAATTGTTCCTATTAAAAAAAATTATAGATCAAATGATATCCACAATCTAAGGCCAATTTCTTTGTTGTCTAACATTGGGAAACTCTTTGAAAAATTAATAAGGGAGAAAATGGATTTGGAATTAAATGACGTATATATACCCAACTTGCAGTTTGGATTCAAAAAAGGACATTCTACTGTAGATGCTCTTTCAAAATTTCAGAACGATGTGATCTGCAATCTAAGACGACGGTGTTGTACTGTCGCAATATCACTCGATGTTGAAAAGGCTTTTGATAGAGCATTTCACAATGGCTTTATTTACAAGATGAAAAACATTGGCTTTGATATACATATAATTAAATTATTTAAAAGCTTCTTTAACAACAGACGATTTTGTATTCAACTAAATACTTGTCTTTCTGATTTCGGACAGATTTATTGCGGTGTTCTTCTTGGCTCCCCATTTATACAACATTTTAATCTACGATTTTCCTCACAGTTTCTTGAACTCGACTGGCATTCTTTATGCTGACGATTCACTTCTGTACGCACATCATGAATATCCCCTTGAAGCTTTGCAAATTGTGTCTGGACATCTAAATAAAGTTAAAGAGTTTTATGATTTTTGGGGCATTAAGCTAAATGCATCCAAAAGTGAAGCAATTTGCTTAAGAAATGCTTCTGGGAAATGTGCTTACTACGTTGTCCCAGAAAGCAGAAAACTCAAATTAGTCCTAAATGGCATTGAAATTCCTTTTAGAGATAATTTTAAGTATCTCGGCATCTTTTTTAACAAATTATTTAAGTTTAATGAACACGGTAAATTTGTATTGAATAAAGTATATCGTTTATTAGGTTACTTAATTAGAGTATTGTCACACAAATCTTTAACAGTCAAAACTTAATTATTAATTTACAAAACTTGTTTAAAGCCAGTGTTGTTATATTTTTTTCCAATATGGTTTTCGATTTCACCGACTCTTATGACAAAATTTGAAATTTTTGAAAGAAAAATCTTAAGGTTATGTATTGGAAAGAACTTTGCCGAGAGGTGTAAAAGATTTTCAAATGCTATTATTTACAAAGTTTCTAAAGTCACTCCATTAAGTTTTTACGTTTTAGATTTGATTTCTAAGTATATACATAAATCGGATAAATGCACACGACAACGATATTCTTAAGGAAGTTAAAAATTCACAAATAGGATACTATTGGTTTAATACTCCTTACTTGTCTCCCTTTGGCTTACAAAACGAGAATATAGTTGAAAATGTGGCTTTTTCGTTACAGGATTTTTTTAAAAAATCTTTTCCTGGATCCCACCGTGGCTAACCGCTTTATTATTATTATTATAATTTTTTTTTTTTTAGTTTTAGTTGTAAGTATAATTTTGTAAGAGATATACTCTCATGAAACTGCTAGTCCCGGGAGCAAGGGCATTTTCATTCTAGTTAAATTTAAAATTTTAATTTTATTTTTATTTTTCTAGTTAAGTTAGGTACTGTAATTTTCATTACAGTATGTTATTGAAATATATGCTATGTTATTGAAATTGAAAATAATGTCTTACTTAGATTATGAACAAAATGTCTACCTTAAAAATTTCAAAAATACTAAGCACTGTACTTTGCCAAATAATTGTAATTTTAAATATAATAAAACTGAAATCGAAGCATTTGAAGATGTATGATATTAGTAAGAAATGCTAACAACTTAGAAATTATACAGGACTGTCACAGTAGAAAGCTTAGAATTAATGAAAACTGTCTTCTTATGTTTTACAATTGTAAAGTTGAAATAAATGGCCAAATATTTCAAAATCAGAAAACAATTGTTCAAGATAAATATTTTATTCCAGTAATGACGTACCACAATCGGGCAATGTACCAACACTCTTCAAGCTAATAGGAATAAAAAATTTTGAAAATATTAAGGAAGTAGAAGAACTTAAATTTCATAAAAATATTTCATATGGTTTATTAATCAATAGATTTGTTTAAGTTTTTAGGTTATTCAATATTAATATATATATATTTATTTCGATATTTCGCTAGCCTTCGGTTAGCTTCTTCAGGAAATTATTTTATATTGTAAAAAAAATTTTTCTTTTCAATTATATAAATACATACAAATTTTTAACAACATAAATCAAAAATTTTTATATATTAAAAATACTAACTCTAAAATGTATAAAAAGTAGAAATTAGTTAATTTTAAATATTAAAACATACTAACTACAAAATTCATAAATATTATAAATATTATTTATATATATTAATGTAATTAAAACTATGTGTATGTGTTAACAAACAATTCTTTTAATGTTTTTTAATTGATATTAATATAGAAATTTTTTTAACATAATATAAGATTAACTATGATCAATATGATCCTAATATATAGTATCTTAACACATGCATAAAAAAAACATGTTACAAAATTCTGAATAGGGATCAGACAGGAAAACTACAGAAGAAGAATAATGAATTAGTAGAAAAACTTTTCAAAAGGAAGATTGTAACAACACTAGAGAAGAATAGACTTAAAACAACGACTGCAGTAGCTCCTAGATTATATGGGTTACCTAAAATTCACAAAGAAGGATTTCCATTGAGACCTATTTGTTCGTTTATAAATTCACCATCTTATGAACTTAGTAGATATATTACAAATATTTTGAAAAAGATCAATGAAAATTCTATATATAATATAAAAAATTCATTAGATTTTAAAGAAAAATTCAAGAAAATTAAGTTAGATACTAATGATAGGCTTATTTCGTTTGATGTAGTATCTTTGTTTCCAAACGTACCAATAGATTTGGCTATAAATACAATAGAGAAAAAGTAGACTTTATTGGAAACATTTACTGAGATGCATAAGAATTTATTTTGTAGAATTTTGAAATTTTGTATAGATGATAATAGATATTTTATATATGATGAGAAATTTTATTTTCAACAAAAAGGATTACCTATGGGTTCTCCAGCATCACCAGTTGTAGCAGACATTGTTATGGAGGAGTTGTTAAATACATGTATTAACAATCTTAATATTAAACCAAAATTTATTACAAAATACGTAGATGATTTGTTTTGTATTATATCTGAGTATGGAATTGAGGATATGCTAGATATATTAAATATTTTTAATAGTAATATTAAATTTACAATTGAAAGAGAATGTAATTTAGAGTTGCCTTATTTAGATACATTAGTTATGAGAAGAGATAACAATATAGTAATGGATTGGTATCAAAAGCCAACAGCTTCAAGTAGGATAATTAATTATTACTCTAAACATAGTAAGAGAATTATATTAAACACAGCAAAAAACTTGATAGAGAAAGTCTTAACAATTAGTGATAACATATTTCATATAAAAAATAAGAAGAAAATTAGAGAAATTCTTATTGAGAATGATTTTCCAGAAAAATTAGTTTATAGCTTAATAAATCAGTATAAGAAAAATATAACAAATAATACAAATAATAACACAGAACCAAAATTATATAAATCCTTAATTTATATACCAGAAATGTCAGAGAGACTAGAGAAATCAAAAATATTTGATACTCAAAAATATAAAATGGCTTTTAGAACATATTGCACAAACAATAAACTGTTCAGTAAAATGAAAGATAGAGTAGAAAAATGGGATAGATCAAATATAGTTTATAAAATACCATGCAAAGGAAATGGATCTGTAAGGAGGTATACATAGGTACAACAAAAAATAAATTTAAAACCAGAATAGCAGGACATAAGAGTAATCAAAAGTATAGACACATTAATTCTGAAAAAACCGCATTATCATCTCATTGTTTTAAATTTAATCACTATCACTTTGAAAATGCATCACTATCACTTTGAAAATGCATCAGTTTTAAGAACAGAAAACAATTATAAACGAAGACTTCTGTTAGAAATGTTAGAAATTATTAATGTACCTGTTAGAGAAAGAATGAACTTTAAAATAGATACTGATAATTTAGCTCAGAATTATAGATATTTAATTCATAGAAATTAAGTTATTAGAATTAATTGTTTATGTTATTTTATTCACACAATACATATATAATATTTTTACATATGCATGCATGTTTACAATTAAAAATTAATAATGATTATTATGTTAAATTATTGCCCTGTATGCATGTGTTAAGATACTATATATTAAGATCATATTGATCATAGTTAATCTTATATTATGTTAAAAAATTTTCTATATTAATATCAATTAAAAAACATTAAAAGAATTGTTTGTTAACACATACACATAGTTTTAATTACATTATTATATATAAATAATATTTATAATATTTATGAATTTTGTAGTTAGTATGTTTTAATATTTAAAATTAACTAATTTCTACTTTTTATACAATTTAGAGTTAGTATTTTTAATATATAAAAATATTTGATTTATGTAGTTAAAAATTTGTATGTATTTATATAATTGAAAAGAAAAATTTTTTTGACAATATAAAATAATTTCCTGAAGAAGCTAACCGAAGGCCAGCGAAATATCGAAATAAATATATATATTAATATTGAATAACCTAAAAACTTAAACAAATCTATTGATTAATAAACGAAAAAAGGTTAAAAAATCAGATACAATAATATTTCATATGGAATAAATGTTCCACTTTTAATTGCCATAATAGTTATCATAATTGTAATTATAAAAATTAGTAAAAATAATTGGACTTATCAATAAAATGAAAATAAAAAATGAGCCCAAAATAGAACACTTAGAGTTGCGTAAAACAGAAGTACGGATTAAAATAAGGATGATGTACACAATTTTTTTAAGAATAACAAATATTACTGGGATTATATAAAAAGCAAAATTCCGGAGAACTTTTGTATTATAATTAGGCATAAGTATACTAAGCCAATTAGACATAAGATAACAAAACTGTCTAGACCTAAGTAATTAAAATAGTTTTCGTAGGTAAAACTAATCCGTAGACTTAAGTAAATAATAATCGATAAACATAAGCAGGTAAACAAATACATTAATTATTGCCAATCAAATGATAAGTACTGAGATAACGAGAACTAGACTCAGATATGTTAATGAAGAGATACAATGTAAATATCATAGATACAATTTACTGAACTAGGGATGATACCAGATATAAGACTCCTATAAATAGACGCTAAGTTGCATTTTATAAAGTAGTCTTAAGAATCATTTCAATAAATGGTTCGTAACAATACAAAATATTGCGTTTCACTCATACATATATAATTCACATGATTATGTAGATTAGACGTAGCTTACAATGTAGGTACTAGAATTTTCGCTTAAAATGTCATGCAAATCGTCATTGGGTTTTATATTCGAATTTCGTTTGATTATCGCTGCATGACTCTCCCCTTACAACGTAATCGGAGTTATAGAAGTTACGCATGCTTAGACATAATTTATATTCTAGTTACTCATATGCTCATTTGACAAAACATCATGCTAATCTGCATTGGGTTTTGTTTATTAACTTCGTTTCATTTACAACACAATGATACTTCCACCTACATCGTAATCGAAGTAGTATTAGTTGCGCATGATTATTTAGATTATAGATGATTTACAAAATCATTACTTAAATGCTCGGTTAAGATGTTATTGGGTTATATATTTGAACTTCGTTTCATTTGTCGCTGGATGACTCCCCGCTTACATTGTAAATATTGCGCATACCAACTTACTTTACATAAAACTTACATTCTAAGTACTTTCATTCTCGCCTAAAATATCACTTTAACGTCATTGGCTATTATCTAAGTACTTCGTTTCATTTACCACTGGGGAGCTAGCCTACAATAAAAGGTATAATTAAATTTCTATAACGTTTATTAATTATAAGATTGTTCATTTAAAAGGTTATTTCTTGCTACAGTTTTTTTTTTTGAGTTTGTAGAATCAATTTATTCATATCATCAAAAATACAATCTAATATACATAAGTACAACAAAAAGAAACCTGGTAACTACAGTGAGCACAAAAACTATATTGCCAAGCAAAGAAAATCAACAGCTATATCAGTCCATGTTATCGACAACAATCATCCTGTGGGTTAAAATTTAAATTTTTAATAGTATTATCAATATGTATTTGATGTATTAATAACTATAAGATTGTTAATATAACTTTATTAATTTAAACCTTGCCAAATTGTAATTATGTTATGTTTTAAGTTTAAATACACAAACAAACAAAAAACACATGAAGAAGTCGACAAACAATTGACCATACGCTGGGTAAAAAATGTAATAAATAGTTTTATTAACATTGAACACGTTAGGCCGGATTAGCTTAAAATGATTCCTCATATATTGAAACTAATCTTGGGAAAAAAATTCAAATAATACTAATTATTTAAAACTAAAACATTTTATGACAGACGAAACGGTTTATTATGGCCAATAAATCAGTGGATATTTAAATGTAGTTTGAGTTAATTTTGATAAAAACTTAAACTCTATTTAAATACGCTTTCAGTTTTACAGTCAGACTTAAATACTTCAATTAATTTATGCCAAAAATGTAGTAGCACCATGAAATATGTAAACAAAAATCGCCATTGTTCAGAAAATAGTTGTTTTGCTTATTGTTCAAAGTATTTCAAGTGTTGTGTACGAAATTATTTTAAAGTTTTTCAATTGTGTTAAGAGTCTATTTGTACAATAAATATTCTTTTATTGATTATTGACATTATTTTATTGATAATTAACTTTTTTAAAGTTTTAAATATATATTTCTCAACATCACAATGTTTTCTTTTTGTTAAAAGAAACAAAAGTCAAAGTCATATGTTTACTGTGCTCGATTTAAATTACATTTAAATGGCCAATAAGGGGCATTTAAGTCTTATTTAAGTTTGCGGTGAAAAATGAAATTTGGTATTTAAATGGCATTACTCATACGTGCTTACGCAAGATGATCAAAAATAGAAAAAAGTGAAATGTTAAAAAAATCCCAAAAAATGGCGCAAAAAATGCGCAAGTTTTTTTTTTACTGAAAGTTGAGATTTCATATTCGATATTCGATACGAACTCGACGGAACTCACTTTCAAAAACCTTTTAAAATTTTTTTTTTTTTTTTTTTTAATATTATTTAATCTATCATCATCACAGTTCAAAATATATACAAATTTCTTATACACCTATTTTGAGTTATTACTATATTAGTATTACAACAAATATAAATGATTTAGAATTAACTTAAAATAGACATTTGAAAGATTTTATTTACATTATAGGGAAAAAATAGATAAAAAACCTAATAGGAATTAAGAGAAATTTTTACATTAAATCTTCTGTCAACTTTATATAAAGTTGGAGAAGAAAATAATATTACAAATTTCTTATCAAGGCTGAATTTGAAATCCTGTTGTGGGTTTCAAATCTTTGTGTGATATTATTGATCACTGTTACAAACATATCCTGTTGGTATATTCTATGTAATCTATTTGTTGAATATCGTCTCGTTAGGTTGAATATAATCTTCAGATTCTTGTTTTGTATGACTTGGAGCTTTTTCAAATATGTTTTGGCACATCTTTTTGACCACACTTGACATCCATATGTCATAATTAGCCGTATGCACATTCTGTAGAGCAATATTTTGTTTTTTCTATTTAGAGTTGACCTTCGGTTTAATAAAGGAAACAGAGCTCGTCCACATCGGACAGCTTTTTCACACGTTTGGAGAATATGATGTTTAAACGTTAACTTTTTATCGAGCTCTATTCCCAAATATTTCACAGTTTCTCTGAGAGGTATTTCTGTTGCACCCAGAGATAAGGCGAGAGTAGGTGTTCTTTTAGGTGATTTGTTGAATGGAAAAATTATAGCTTGTGTCTTTGCTTCATTAGTCTTAATTTTCCACTTAGAGAAGTATTTTTCAGCGTGTAACAGCCCATTTTTCATTTTCTTGATAATAGCATTGGAGACTTTCCCTGTTGTTATTATTGCCGTATCATCTGCGTATAATGCAGCTGCCTGTTCTCTTAATATTTTGAAATCCGAGATGAAAATTGAGTATAGTGTAGGCGATAAAACTGATCCTTGTGGTAGTCCTGCAGGAATGAGCCGCGGGGAAGAAAGTTCATTCTCTACATTTACAACGAATGTTCTTTCGTTCAAAAAACTTTGTATGATCTTTTGCAGATAGACTGGGTATCCAAACATATTAAGTTTATATACTAACCCATCATGCCATATGGAATCGAAAGCTTTTTCTATATCCAGAAAAACAATTCCTGTACTTCTGCGTTGGTTTTTATTACTTGATATAAGTTTTACGATTCGTTCTACTTGGTGCACTGTCGAATGCTGTTTTCTAAAACCAAACTGTTCATCTAGTATTATATTATTATCCTCAGTGAACTCGTTCAGTCTGTTCAGTATGATTTTCTCGAATACTTTATCAAGACAACTTAGCATACTTATAGGCCGGTAGTTATTTGGCAATCTGGCATCCTTCTTAGGCTTAAGTATCGGCACTACTTTTGCTGTTTTAAAATGCTTTGGAAAATATCCATTAGTTAAACACCAGTTAAAAACTTTTGTAATTACGGTGTAAAATTTATGTCATATTTTTTAACATAATGGCATTTATTCCGTCCAAACCAGGTGCTTTGGAATTTTTCAACGTTTTAATAAGCATTATTACTTCAGTATTTGTTGTTAGATACTGCTCTGTGTTTCGAGGTATTGTTTGGGTTATCAACCACTCAACATGTTTCCTTACAGCTTTATCTTTTCTGGATGGCATATTATATGTTGTTTTGTGATAACTTTCGAAACTGTTCGCGATTATGTTTGCCTTTTCTTTACAATTGTGTACATGCACGCCATCTACCGTTAAGTAGCTCAATGTGTTATTTTCTCCCTTCATTGCTTTTGTCAGCAACCAAAATTTTTTGCTACCTACTGGCAACTTCTTTATAAACTCATGCCAGCTGTTATTTCTGTCAATGCTAATGTTTTTATTTATTAGAGAGTTCAGTTGTTTAAGCAAGTTCAATATAAAGTTTCTTTCTGTAATATTATTGCTTCTTTGTAATTTACGTCTGAATTTATTTCTTTGGCCAATTAGTAATAAAGTTTGCCGCGACAGCTTTCTTTGCCAACAATATTTTGTTGCAACAGGTATTTGCCTCGAGGCTTCTTGTACAATGTGAGTAATTTTAGACAAAACCTCTTCAATGTTTACATGTGTCAAAACAGTATATTGCAAATTATTATTTCTCAACTCATTTTCAACCCATTTTCCTATTTCTTTCCAGTTTGCCAGTTTATATTGAGGTATTTGAATCCTATCCTCATAAAATGAGCACTCTATTTCACAGGTGATCGGCGTGTGGTCAGAGTTAAGTAGTGTAGGATGAGTTTTCAGTGTCGAAAATTGTAAATTGGAGTTTGATAATAGAAGATCTATGCAAGACGATTGACTTGAAGCAGCAGTTTGACTAAATCGAGTAAAAGTGTTGGGCGAAAAAATGTAATATTGACCGTTTAGTTGGTGGTTATAAAGACTGTTACCAGCTGTATTATTGTGGTGGCAATTCCAGCTCGTATGCTGGGCGTTGAAATCCCCAAAGATGAAGAAATCTAAAGCAGATGTGGTTATTGTCTCCATATCATTCATAAAATCATTTGTGTATTTTGGACAGTAAATAGACGTAAATCTTATTGGCCTATTGTGTATTTTAATTATTATGGAAACGTTCTCCATTGAGGATGTTGGGAGTTTTGTAATACGTTCGTGGGGAATATTATTTCTAACTGCGATTAGAACGCCACCACCATGTGTGTTACGGTCCTCTCTATGTACTTTAAAATTTCTAAGTTTAAATACGTGTTGCGGTTTAGGAAATGTTTCATTTATGAAAACTCTATCTATTTGTTTTTGTTGTAGAACTTGTTCTAATTCTATAATAGCAGTGGGGGTTGTCAAACCTTGAGCATTCCAATGCATTAGATTTAAAAAATCCATGGTGTTAACAGGGGTTTATATAACATGCCTAAGCATGTTACCTAGAACTCTCAATTTGTCGTATTTAGTTTTACATTTTTCCAAAGCATTAATGGCTTCGAAGTAAATGTCTAGAAGTCTTTCATTTGACAGATTATCACTCTCCACAGTTTTGTGGTTTGTGCTAGCTATTTTAGCATATGATAATCTGCCAGTATCTTTACCTGGATTTTTATTTAAAACGGGATTCAGTTCAGGTCTTGTCTCATGCAAATCTTCAATCGATGAAAACAGATGTACATCGTTGCGTTGTTTTACTATTGTTGGACGCCTCTTGATGGTCACTTTTTGTCGAATCTCCAGATATTCTTTTCGTGCAGGACACTGCGGATCATCCGCACGATGATTTACGTTTTTCATGTTTCTCTTGATGCAGTTGAAACACTTGTTGATTACAGGACCTCTTTCAGGAATCTTATTCAGTTGGCATGTTGAGTAGTCGTGTGAGCCACCACATCCTAAGCACACTGCTGATCTGTGGCAATTTGATGCTCCGTGACCATACATCGCACATTTGGAGCATTGCGTTGGGCCTCTTGAGCGCCGAAGAGGGTTTCTCCAGTACACAGCGATACCATTTACAAATTTAATTTTAATTACCTCTTGTTTAGTAATCTGCTCGCGGTTAAATTCCAGCATATACAGCGCATCGTCCGGGTTTGATCGGGAGGTGTTTATTTCTTTTATGCTAACTGGTTCGATGTTAAAAGTATGTTTAAAATCGTCCTTCATGGTCGCAATGCTTAGTTGAGGTAAACCAAATAACACTAGTTTGAATTTATTATTGTCCTTAATCGCGTGGGTGAAATATTTCATGTCAGCCATTTTTATTTTTTCAAGAGCACAATCATAATCACGCATGGAGTTAGCAATGACTTTTGTTCCAATTGACATCCTCTTATATTTACAACTTTCTCCTAGTAGTTTGAACACTGAAGTAAAGCTATGGCCGTTGTCCACAATAATTGGGGGGACTCATCGGTTTATTTACAGAAACGATGTTGTCCACGCTTGACGCATCCTCGTCTTCCATGTCAGATAACACTTGAAATCTATTGCCGAAAGTACTCGAAGTTTTCGTAACTTTAAATTTTGGGTTACTGCCCCAAAATCTTTTCCGTTTTGAAGCCATTGAGGTTTATCTTTTTATTTTATTTAAATGCACAGTGCAAAAATTTATATATTATTTTGTTTGCAGAAAAGAACAGCTGAGATGCCACCGTGCTAAAAAGCAAAAGTGAACTGCTTTCAAAAACCTTTTGATATATCTCTTTTACAAAAAATTTACAAAAAAAATATATATATATTAATTTCGAACAAATTTTCTGATCATAAAAATTTTAAATAATGTTTTTCTAAAAATAAAAATAAGTATTTCTCTGCCTTTCGCAGAGAAAAAAAATTAATGTAAAATCCTTTTTCGTTTAGCCACAATACAATATATTGTAAATGTTTCAAAATCGTAAAAATGTTGTAAAATTCACTATACAATGCAGAATTTTGTTGTCTGTCGATCTGCGTACTTAGATTTTTGCATTTCTTAATATTAAGTTTTAGCCTAATGTCTGGCTAGAATGGCCAAATACCCCTATGTGCATTATTTTTAGCCGGGCTCAAATTGCCTAAAAACCTATCAATATAATCATTCTGTAGTTCCTTTAATCTTTTCTTGAAATAGTTTGCTGTACGATTGAAGTTCATTTTGTTTTGATGTTATCTTGTTCTCTTCCAAATCTTACGAATTTTTTCGTGTGACCATATTTCAATAACAAAAAATCATTAATATAAAATAATGACAAAAATGAATTAAAACAATATTTTATATAATTAAGAATTGAATTTATGTGCTGTAAATAAAAAAGAAAACATATTTTAAAGCAAAAAGTTACTTTATTTGCTATACACTAAAAATGTAAAAGAAAACGACCACACTGCACCAGTTTATTCGTCATTCGTCGGCATAAGAAATAGAAATAATTCTATCGCAAAGTTCGTTATGCACGACGTATTTCGTCCAACGTACTATTGTGTGTATTTTCATTTACAAAAATATGTTTTATTTCAAATGACGAATATTCGTTACGAAAAACTCGTCGTTCGTCCCAGCTGTGTTTATAGTATTACTTGTGGGGATGATGTAAACAAAGCTTCGTGTACTAATTTCGAAAAATGTTCAATAGCCATGTCTATTTCATATCCGGTGTTCAACGACAAATTTAAGTCAATATTGGCTTCAATAAATTGTTGGATAAAGCAAATGTTAGTGTCCGCAGAAACAACCTTGGTATTTTTGTAGCGTGTTTTGCAGACAGTTGAAAAGCTAACAATAATTGGGCTGTGATCAGAGCTTAAGTCATCATTAGATACAATATCTAATGAGGTTTGAGGAATTTCTTTAAAAACAAAAAAATCTAAAAGATCAGGAATTTTGGAAGTATCAGTTGGCCAGTATGTAGGTGCCCCTGTTGATAGCGAACTGTAACCATTTTGGGCGATGCATTTAAAAAGTTCATTAACTTTTGGATTTGTTAAACGTGATCCTCACCAAATATGCTTAGCGTTAAAGTCACCATCGACTAAAAATCTATTTCCAAGGCTTTTTAAAAAGGTTTCACATTGATCGTATTTAATATTGTATCTTGGAGGAGAATATATGGAATATATTGATGTACTGTAATTATTGTAAGTTATTTAAACACCGGCAGCTTGCATATGAAGATCAGTTATTGACTCTAATCAGTTATTGACAGGGCACATGCCGGTGCGGTGGCTGTTATAATATCAAATCGTCTTAAAAGCAAATGGGATTTACTGGTAAGGTGTGCTTCCGAAACTAGTAAAATATGAACTAAATTGGTTTTAAGAAATATTAATATTTCATTTATATGATTTTAAATGCCATTAGCATACGATTCTGCAATTATAAGATCTATTTGCATAGTTTTGTCATTAACATTGACATCACATTCATTAATGAGTTGGTTAATTCTATTTGTTTTCAAGCATTGATTAAATTTATTGCAAAACATTATTTACTCCATCAGTTGTACCTCTGACAGTCTGGGCATATGTTAAATGGTCATTATTCTGAGTACCAGCAGAAATGTTAGGGGTAAAGTTATGATTATAATTTTCGTTAACATTTACATTTTTTTACAATTTTATATCTGCGTTTATTAAATAGTTTTTGATAAACTTCCCAGCCTTTGTAGTTTGCGGTATGTTTGCCTAAGCAATGAATTCAACACAATTGAAAAATCAACTAGGACATGTAACCATGGATGAACAGGAAATCTTAATATCTTAATGTAATTTCACTTTTTACCAATATACCAATACACGTTAGCATAAAAACCATAATGGATCATTGTAAAATAATGGAGTATTATAAACAAGTTCATAAAGATACATAAAACCTTATTCTTAAAATTTTTACATTTCTGTCTCATAGACAACAATTACTTTATATATAACAAAACAGTTTTCAATCAAATTTTTGGAATGCCGATGGGCAACCCGCTCCCACCTACTGATATTGTACTAGATGGTCTTTTTGAAGAAACAATTGGAAAATAAAAACATTCCTTTTAAATACATAACCAAATATGTAGATATGTTGATATCGTGGCAATTATAAACTATAAAGATAAGGACATAATTCTCTGTGTTTTTAACAAATATCACCCGAAGCTTCAGTTTACCACTGAAATGGAAAAGAATAATTGCATACAATACCTCGACGAAATCTTATATAGATAAAAACGTAATATCGTTATATATTGGTACTCTAAAGAAACTTCATCGGACAGAATTATTAATTTGAACGCAACACATGCAAAAAGTCAAATTATCAATACTGCGAGGAATTTCATTTATAGAGTTCTTGGCATTAGTGATTAACAATTTCACACCAAAAATGTCAACAAAATTGGGACGATTCTGGAACAGAACAGTTTCCCTGAAAACTTAGTAAACTCACTAATTAATGACGCCATAGAATTAAATAACAAAAATAAAACATCTCTTGACGAGACAGACAGAACCTTCGAACAATTTTACAGTCTATAGTTTATTCCTGGCTTGACGGACAAGAAAGAAATAAAAGCAACCGTTGAAAAAAATTTGCATACAAACCAAACAACACTCAGCACCAACAGAGAAAGAACAACAAAGCGACTTGGTGTACGAATTACAATGCAAAGGCAACAGTGAAGAAAAATACAATATAATATACATAAGTACAACACAAAGAAACATGGGAACTAGAATGTCAGAGCACAAAAACGATATTGCTAAGCAAAGAACATCAATTGGTTTATCAGCCTACATTATCGACAAAAATCATTCCGTGGATTTTGAAAAAGTTAAAATTCTAGACAAAGAAAAAATAGAAAGAAAAAGATATACAATCGAAAAAATAAACTTCTTTTAAAGTCATTACTTATTTAAAAAGTTTTGTATACTTTTTTGAACCACTAAGATTTCCACTAATGAGAAAGAAATCTCTAACATGGTCTAAAAACATTTAACATATGTATATGATAAGTCAAAGCATTATACAAATTTTAAAAATCCCATATAATAAATTCAAAAGTATCGTAACATTTGATGCATTAGATACATCAACTTCAAAATGGACAGTAAATATTTAAAATATTTTTACTGCAGCTATCATACACATGTTGCTTGCATCTTGAGGAATGCAATATTATTCCCTAAAGAAATATTTTAATTAACATAATTTCATACACACATTCAATTTTCAATTATTTTCTTAGACTTAGACATTTTGTAAATCTCTTTTCATACGCTTATTAATAAAAAAGTAAAGTAAAACCAATGTATGTACATGTAGTTTTATGCAGTTATATAAATCTCAATAGAGATTTGTACACCACACAACTACTATATATATAAAAATAAGTTGCATTGTGTTAATTATTGATGTTCTCCGGCATTCGTGAACCGATTTTGTTTCTGCAAAATTTATATGAAAGGTGACGTCAATACCAAGGTTTTTATGTAACTACAGTTTCTGTATATATATATATATAGCGATTTTAGTGAACTCTGCAATCATTGAGAAATATTTGAGTTAATATTTTAAAAAGTGAAATACAATTCGTTTTTAAGTTTATTACAATAAAATTTTGGTCAAACCATGAATTTAATTTATAAACTTAGATTTTCTAAATCACAACTTCGGAGATCTATGAAATATATTACATAAAAATATGACACTAAAAACATAAATATTTAAATACATTATGCACAGCCCACGTCATATGCATGAGTACGCGCGGGATGCAATGACCTATGTGCGTCATTACGGTCGAACAGAATTATAACATTTACGCGTAATCCGCATTGGAATGACATTAAAGATTATTTATTCGCTGGCCGAATTCCTACCGACCGCCATGATATCACTTCCCGTGTTTTTAAGCATAAATTGAAAGCGTGAAATCTAAAGTGTTTAGTGAATTGAAGTTCTGGATGTATTCTGTGGAGTGGCAAAAGCGTGGTCTGTCACACGCTCACATTTCAAAATGGTTGGTAAATAAAATCACATCGCATGAAGTTGACAATTTTATATGTTCTGAAATTGCAGATCAAATAAGTGATCCTGAATTATATGATGTTGTTGTGCAAAATATGATACACGGTCCATGCACAGCCCACGCGAATAAGAAATCTGTTGAAGCTTTGGAAAGAACAATGGAAGATCTCCGAGATAACTCTGAGTTGTTTGGTGGTGCGTTAATTTTATTGCCAGGCGATTTTTGGCAAACATTGCCCGTCATTCCTAGGTCGGCAGCTGCCGATGAAATTAACGCTTGCTTAAGGTCTTCATATTTATGGAGATTTGTTAAAATATCGAAACTCACTATCAACGTTCGTGTTCAGTTGTAGAATGATCCATCTGCCGATAAATTCTCTAAGCAATTACCGAAAATTGGGAATGGTTCAACTCCTATTGATGACACTGGATTGAGAACATTGCTAAATGATTTTTGCCATTTCGTACAGTCAAAAGAGGAATTGATTGAATGTATTTTCACTAACATAGCACAACAATATACATGCCATGCATGGTTGAGTGGCAGAGCAATCATAGCGGCAAAGAACAGAGATGTTACTGAATTAAACATGGCTATACAATCAAAGATTCCTGGTGAAGTGGTGTTGTACAAGTTTGTCAATACTGTTACCAATGAAGAAGATGTTTTGAATTATCCAACAGAATTTTAGAATTCGTTGGACTTACCAAGATTGCCTCCGCATAATCTCCAATAGAAAGTTGGAACCACTATTATTATGCTTCGTAATATCAATCAACCCCGTTTGTGTAATAGTACAAGACTTGCTATTAAAAGGTTAATGGCTTATGTAATTGAAGCTACTATTTTAACTGGAAAATTAAAAGGCGAAGATGTATTCATTCCACGTATCCCAATGATTCCGTGTGATATACCATTTGAATTTAAACGACTTCAGTTTCCTGTTCGCCTTGTATTTGCGATTACCATTAATAAGGCGCAACGCCAATCTTTAGAAATTTGTGGACTGAAATTAGTGTATCCAGTTTTCTCACATGGACAGTTCTATGTAGCCTGATCACGCGTTGGCAAACTATCGGTTTTGTATATTTACACCGAAAATAGAAAAACAGCAAATGTTCTTTACCACAGAGCATTACAATAAAAGCAGTTTATCACTGATTTAAATGAATTCTAATTAATTTTTTTATTTTCTTTTTTGCACTACGAAGTGTGCAGTGGGTTCGCTAGTTACCTATAAAATTTAGTCGCAAAATCGTCCGTTATAGAAATTCAATTGCAAACAGATATTAAGTTAAATAAAGATCATGCTGCTATATATATATATATATATATATATATATATATATATATATATATATATTTTGTACAATTTAATGTAAAAAAACACTATATTAAATGCATATCAAATAAACCCACAGAAAAAATTAATAGAGCATGTAGAAGCGTGCGTAATATAAGAAATTATTTTTATAAAAAAGCTTATCTTAAAGAGTTTTATCATAAAATAACTCACATCTGACCGATATAAACATTTTATTGTAAACAAACACTGAGATGAAGTTGGAGAATGCTAAATGATATATACACAGTTTGCAATATGCAATGAACCAATAGTATCAGTATATATATATCTCTCCAGTAATTTTTGTTGCATTTTATGAAATTGAAATCAGTCATAAACATTGGGGCTGAAATTATTTCATAACTATCAGAAAATTGTAAATTCATAAGCCCTGAAAAACACGTACGGATTTATTAAAACTCCCACGCACACATATTGAGAGGTATAAGCTCCTATATACATATAAGGATACATTATTTATTCCCTGCAAAACTCTTACGTAGAAGTATTAGTTCGTCGGTATACAAGGCAATGAATTATAAAGACCACAAGGCTTGCACTTAGGTACAATACACAATTGCATTTAGTTCAACATGTGAGATAATAGGATTAAATTGACTATTGATTTTGTGTTAGGATGTTATAATAATAATAATAAAATAATACATTCTTGTTTTTTTTGTTTGTTATAAATTTAGTTATTTTTATTTTATTTTTGATTAATGACGTAATTTTTTTGTCATCACTAAGAAGTTCCACATATTTATTATTATTATCGTGCTAAGAGATGGACGTAATGATAGCATCTATCAATAGTGGCCCCACGAGAACTTCACTAGCACCGCCCTGGAACAGCTTCGACATTTCGTCAGGGTGGGTAATCTTATGAGTATTATTCCTACATCCCTACTTCCTAATAATTAAGTTCGGAACTGATGCGTATACATCATCCTTAGTTACAAACGAATTCTATGACGTATTAATTCTTCTACGAATCTGTTCGAATATGTGAAGTTCTATAGAACTAACTGTGCAAAATTACACATGCTGGTTCAGTTTAATAAACATTCCAGCATGACGGGAATTATATTCCGCGAGCTAATCATATGCCACAAGCTTTTTTCTGAATACGACCTCCAGTTATTAAATCGAGAGCAGACAAAGGCGACATGCTCAGCATCCTCAACCACATTCCCACTGCAATGTGGGCAGAATGCAGAATCGTCGTGCTTGAATCGAAATAGATATGACCTAAAACAAACATATCCAGACAAGAACTGTGTTAAGTAAGTCATGTAAATCATAATAAATCACCCTGTCTTTAGAAGTCAGTGCGCCACACAGTGGGATTTGGTCATACAATGTTTGGCAAAAAATATAAGGAGTGCTCGTAGAATGTTGAAATTTTGCTTTGAGCCTTTTATTACCTCAATTAGGAATAAAATAAAGTTTTATTAAAATTGGCCACCCCCGCTACCCACCGCCCATAGAAGCCAAAATTTATTTTTGTCCCAAAGTTTTTGAAATTCGGCGTAGAGCCTTTTATTACCTCAATTAAGAATAAAATAAAGTTTAATCAAAATTGGCTACGCCCGCTAACCACTGCCCATAGGAACCAATATATATTTTTTGCCCAAAGTTTTGGAGATCATTTCTGATGCCAGTTCCAGAACCTGTTTACTGGGTTGACATCTAATGCTATTTATAAAAGGATCTGACAATACTAGAGTCGATGAAAAACATCTGTATTTGTTGAAACTCTATCACACTTTCTGGAGAACCTTAATCTATAACTTCTATAATCTTTATTTCTGACTTCTTCGGCTTCTTCAGAAAGCATGTAAATAGGAAGTATTGCCTCATCCATATAATACCAACTATATATTTCAACAAAAAGTTTCGATGTATCTTGAGCAAAATTCTTAAAAAGGAATTATTTTTTTGTCACACGTTATTTTTTTTTTTTTTGTATTATAATACGAAATCGATCAGTTAGGTTCTCCTCTACACCAGTCACATCGGCAACATGTGAAGAAACACCTGGACATATTTCCATCGTTAGTAGATCTGTCTTGCCATCTAACATTGTAAACACGAAATTATGCTTCATCGAAAACTGCTTCCCGCACGCTACGACTTCGGTATTTTTCAAAGCAACAATATCTAAATAAATTTTTTTCTTTTGTTTCTTTGGTAAATTGTTGATGACGGACTTGTATTTCGCCAATATTCTTGGGACTTAACAGAACCATATATGCCACTAACAAAGTTTTATCGCTTACATCAGCACGTTTCTAAAAGTATGCCATATCTTTTTGTAATATTTTAAAATTAAAAATTTCTTGAATTTGAAGAAATGGGGAATACTTTTATTTGACAAGAAATTTTTGATTACGAATAGCTCGTATTAAATAAATCAAACAGATTTGTCAGAAAACATAACTTAACAATAAATATTAATTAAGCTATTTGCTTATCACTATTTCATTAAATTTATGATGAACATTTTTGTAAGTTATATCTATAAGATGATGTTTTCATTTGCATGCTTTTGTTATAAATAGATCTCACGGACACACATTCTATTGGGGCGGAACCAATGAAATTAATTCGTCAATGCTTACGACAAATGGACTTGTTGAAAAATGTTTGGATAAAAGTACTGCCAGAGGCTGTTTACAATGCAACGTTCTGTAATTTATTGAACAATTTCTGTCAAAATATAATTAAGAGAATACTCGCACTTGAAGATATATCTACCACAGTTGCTAATGAGCTAAGTGATCTTATAGGTGTGATTTTAGACAAGGCACCTCATCTATTTAAGGTAAGTTTCAAGTATGCTTGATCGATTTACATATGTTGATAATTGCAATTCACAGGAAAAACATTACGTTTTACGTGTGCCTAGTTGGATGAAACTACAACAGTTAAAAATGATTTTGAATGCATCGCTGCTAGAAATTACAGAGCAATGGTGTGATGGCGCTGGTATTTTAATAGCCAATTATGAAGCAGAAGAGATTCGGCACTTAATAAGGGCTCTGTTTCAAAATACCGATCGTCGAGCAAAGACGTTGTCTAGAATAGTTTAGTTCGCTCAACATAGCCTTTAATGCGTCTTTTATCAACCTTTATAAATGTATTACAAAACATTAATGTTCTTTATTTATGAATAAATAAAAAATAATCGAGCGTATTGTGGGTTTTATTTGCTTCATTAATGTTTGCTTCGTGTAATTCAATCAGTTTTTTATTTCAATAAATTTATTGTATATATTTTAATGTTGTTATAATCCCTTGTTAGTAAAGAAGAAAACATTACAAAATTAAGTATAGTGTGGATACTGAATACCATAAACAATAATGTGTTCCTTTCTACATAATTATATAATATATGTTCATGCCTATGAATATTAGCAAATGTTAATATAAAATGTTATAATATATGTATGTAAATAACATAGTTTTTATATATTAACTTAACTAATAATGAATATATATAACTACATAACACATAGGCTGACTTCATAAATGCAGTTTGCAATGTAACCTGGCAATGCATGATGTTCATAAAAACAGTAAAATTAATTTTGGCAATGCCTAATGTTCATAATTGCATGGCAACACTTTTCAATGCGCATTGTTTGACAATTTCTTGCATGGTTTTTATTTGTGATTCTTTGTAAACATTTAAGTACATTCTTTAATGGCGGCAAAACAATTTTGTGATAAATAATTAAATTTTGTGGTAGAAATGGCAGATTTGTGGTAATTTAACTTTAATTTAATATAAATATGTGATTTAACATACAATTTTTTGTACATAGTGAAAAAAATGGAATCACGAAAGAAAAAAGCTACTCATAGAAGTGCGTTTGAGGCATGAGCCAGATTTCACCGCAAAAAAAAAGGAAAAGAAACACAATTTGGGAACAAATAATGCGGGATATCAAGGAAATTGATAGCACTTTTCCATTTACTAAAGATGAAACCACAAGATGTTTTGTAAATATAATGGGAACATACAAAAGAATAAAAAAGCGCAACAACACATCAAAAACTTTTACTCCAGGAACAAAACTTTTGTCAATTTATGCGTTCATAAATATACTAAAATGTCACCGCATTATTTTACAAAGCAGTGTTGCCATACAATATTACTTTGCCTTGTAAACATTTTTCTTTGCAATGTTACAATGCAAACTGCATTTATGAAGTCAGCCATAGTTTTGATATTTTAACATAACAGATAATGATAAAACACACCGTGTGCCCCTGAATTCTAAACTATTTCAATTAGTATATATGTCTACAAAATGTTAACAACTTTATATATTTTCATATGTTCTGTTATAAAATATTAACATAATGTAAATTGAAAATTAAAGTAGTTACCATAAATGTATGTTGAAAATATTTTAACAAACCGAAATCCAGTAATGTTATTTAAACATACAAGCAATGAAAAACAAATAATATACATAATATACTATACATTATATTATATATATATATATATATATATATATATATATATATATATATACATATATATATTATATAGTATATATAAACTATATATTATATAGTACGAAATATAATAAAATACATAATGGCGAAAAAACTACATACAAATCTATAATGTATATTACATTAATATTTATTTTCCATAAAAATAACATAACCACTAAATTTTAATAAACATACATATATAATAAATATTCTAACATGAACATAAGAAAAATATATATAATTTTCTAAATGCTGTTATTGTTCCTATGTAATAAATATCTATAGGATTGCGCAACATTGGCTGTATCTGTTCCGAAATTTATTCTCTGATCTATTGGTACGATTACAATTTGTAACATTTCCAGTATACTTATATCTACATTTATAATTAAACTCCGTATTTAAAATTGAAATATTTTTAAAATCTGGTTAATGATCTGAATAAAAGCAATGTGAATATAAAGCTGTCTTGTTCGAATTAATATTCCTATATCTTTGATCTGTCTTATGTCCGGCTATCCTAGTCTTCAATTTCTCTTATTCGCACCTACATATACACTGTCGCAACTCTAATTGTCGTTTCCTTTACATGGTATTTTGTAAGTTACATTAGATTTATCTAATTTATCTTTTGTATTAGTAAAAAGATTTCCTAAAATGCTATACATTTTATATGCCATCTTGTACTTTGTTCTGTCACACATATCAGACTTTTCTAATCTTTCCTTTTTGGTATATCTGTTAATGACTTATAAATATTTGGCTCATTACCGTAATTATTATAATTGTTATTGATACTATTGCTATTATTATTGCTATTATTAATATAATTATTACTATTACTACTATTTCTATTGTCATTAAATTTTCCCATCAATCTACAGAAAAGATGACAAGGAAAACTCTTATCTCTCAATATATTTATTATATTCTTCTTATGGAATTCAACATCACTTATTGTCAAAATTCGCTCTATAAGATTCTTGCCCGTATTAATTATCATCCTGCGAGATGATGTTGGTGTTTGAAACTAATCAATTAATAACCCTTTTTCTTTTCTTAATACTAAAGTATCTAAATATGAAAGTGTTGAATTATTTTGCTTTTCGATTGTGAATTGTATATCAGAGTGAAAATAATTAAATTTTGATAATATATTATCAATTCTATTCCAAGTTTTACCAATAATATTCATTGCCAAATCGACTAGTATGCTTGGAAATAGAGATACAACATCAAGTGATATTAGTTTCTCATCAATATGTAATTTTTTTCTTTATTCTGTCGTTAAAATCTAAAGAATTAGATATATTATATGTGATTTTATTTTTATTGAACATTTTTATTTTGCTATATTAATATTTTTATAGGCTAATTATTCTAACTTAGTTAAAATCTCAGAAAGACATGATGATAAATATTCCTAGGCACAAAGGAAGTCAACATCAGTTTTATTCAACTTACACAGCAGAGCAGAACAGCTGTTTTCGAAAGTCGCTACACTTTCATCTTCAGTGCTCATGTGTATATTATGTTTATCACCACTGTTTAGGTGGCTTAGTTGAATGTGATAACAGTTTTCTATTTACACAAATTTTATTGTGAAAAACAATCCGAGAACTGTATCAACCTGATGTTAACACTTGTGTGTTATGATACCTGTGTTGCCATTTGATTATTTTCTTCATGTCTCATTTTTCTGAATTTTTTGTTCCATTATACATTAAGTGAAACTTTTTTGGTTTGAATTTTATACTTAAGTATATGTGAACGTTTTTTTTTTTCCAATTTTCATTGGTAGCTCAAGCCAAAGCTTAAATTGTATGTGATTTTATTTTTATTGAACATTTTTATTTTGCTATATTAATATTTTTATAGGCTAATTGTTCTAACTTAGTTAAAATCTCAGAAAGACATGATGATAAATATTCCTAGGCACACAGGAAGTCAACATCAGTTTTATTCAACTTACACAGCAGAGCAGAACAGCTGTTTTCGAAAGTCGCTACACTTTCATCTTCAGTGCTCATGTGTATATTGTGTTTATCACCACTGTTTAGGTGGCTTAGTTGAATGTGATAACAGTTTTCTATTTACACAAATTTTATTGTGAAAAACAATCCGAGAACTGTATCAACCTGATGTTAACACTTGTGTGTTATGATACCTGTGTTGCCATTTGATTATTTTCTTCATGTCTCATTTTTCTGAATTTTTTGTTCCATTATACATTAAGTCAAACTTTTTTGGTTTGAATTTTATACTTAAGTATATGTGAACGTTTTTTTTTCCAATTTTCATTGGTAGCTCAAGCCAAAGCTTAAATTTTTTTATTTTGTTATATTAATATTTTTATAGGCTAATTGTTCTAACTTAGTTAAAATCTCAGAAAGACATGATGATAAATATTCCTAGGCACAAAGGAAGTCAACATCAGTTTTATTCAACTTACACTGCAGAGCAGAACAGCTGTTTTCGAAAGTCGCTACACTTTCATCTTCAGTGCTCATGTGTATATTGTGTTTATCACCACTGTTTAGGTGGCTTAGTTGAATGTGATAACAGTTTTCTATTTACACAAATTTTATTGTGAAAAACAATCCGAGAACAGTATCAACCTGATGTTAACACTTGTGTGTTATGATACCTGTGTTGTCATTTGATTATTTTCTTCATGTCTCATTTTTCTGAATTTTTTGTTCCATTATACATTAAGTCAAACTTTTTTGGTTTGAATTTTATACTTAAGTATATGTGAACGTTTTTTTTTTCCAATTTTCATTCAACTAAGCATGCAATTTCTCTTCGAACTCCTTGGCATGCTCCTCCAGCTCTGAGAATTTATTCTCAATAGAATCCACCCTCCTGTTAATGGCTTCAGAATCCTCTACCAGGGTCTCGTTCATGGCTTTATTTGACTCCTGTATTTCGGCTACAAGTTTTTCCTGCATCTGCTGAGTTTCGGCTACAAGCTGCTCCTGCATCTGCTGAGAGTTCTGTTTTATTTCAGTTATTTCGGCAACAAGCTTGTCCTGCATCTGCTGAGTTTTGGCTAAAAGCTTTTCACTGTTGACCCTTGATGCTTCCTGTATCTGCTGAGAGTTCTGTTTCATTTCGATAATCATAGCAGCGAACATTGAATTTATGTCCACCATGCGTTTTCCCATAAATATCTTCAAATTTCCTTAAAAAAGAACAATACTCAATTTATACGGTGTAGTAGCACTTATAAGAAAAAATATTTTACTTTATTTAATATATGTAGACTACTTTATTTAATATTTTTGTTTTTATTGAATACGCCGTGAGAGCTGTGCTTAATTAGAAGTTTTCATCACAGTATGTATATTATGTTAATTCAACTTTCTCTCCTATTCCAAATCAACTTGTGTAGATGTTTTTTGGTCATTTTAGGGTTCGACATACTTCTTAAGTAGCCTTTAATAAGATAATTTTTTTTATGACTTGGTGATGCCCTTTCAGCCTTTTTCATTGCATATCTCAGAGTTTGTTTACACGAATACGCTTCGTGTTTTTCTTCTTGTTGAGCTGCAGTTTTATTCTTTTGTCGGTATTCTTTCAATCTTGCGCGTTCTTTTTCTTGCATTTTTCTAAAACTTATTTTTTGTTAATGCGAAGCGTCGTTTTCGCATCCCCTAAGCAGCTTTTCCAGCAGCATTTTGCTATTTATCACAAGTGTTACTCATCTACGAAATTAAATTTGCGTTTTAAGAAAATAAGTTCATAATTTTAAAAAAATTTACCTACGGTCGCGAAGGTACGAATTTTTGCAAGTAAAAAAACCTATTTAATATTAAGCCAGAAGTTTTGTTTTTTTGTTTACAAATAAGTGATACCGAACACTTGTTGACGTTTAATGTAAAGATATCACAATAATATGATGTTTTCGGTCGCGAACGTACGATTAAAACTATAATCATCGATCTATCTGTCTGTCACCTGTTTCTGTTGTGGTTTTGCCATTCGCCTCTCACAAATATCAGGCGGCAATGGTTACCAGACTGCTGGCCGCGCTGGTATCTTGGCGGTTGCTCCGGCTGAAGCTCGCCGACGGGGTGTGGTTCTTGCCAGCCAGTCTGGATGTCCACCGGTTGATTATAAATAAATTTATAATACCAGCCTGGTGTTCGACACCAGATTTGAGGCCCGAAGTCAATAGCGTTTTTCTCAACCCCTGCACACACATACTTACTCCAGACAAGACGCAATCATCTGGCGGCTGGTCTTCCAGGTCTTTTCCCTCCCCTTAGGAGTCGTGAGGCTCCTCCGTGACATCCTCTTATCGGTATAGGATGTCCCAAACGTAATCTCTTGGATTGCCCTTCCTTTTTCCCCTTACTTACCGCATATTAAATTCTTTATCCCGCCATGTTAAGAATAGCTAGCGTTTTTCAGGATATAATGGGATACATATTTATTAAAAAAAAGGTGATAAATTCAAACTTCAAACCAAGGTATTTTTTAAATCTATTAAATTTTTGATTAAATTCAAAAACCATATTTGAAAATTTAAACATAAGTAAACTATTTATACAAATATCGAAATGGCGAAAGGAAATTAAAAATACAACAAAACTAAATTTGCGCCAAAACAAAAAGTATAATGCAATAAAAAAAAATATTTCAACTGACTTAGGTCACGGCCGTCTGTTCGTGGCGTGTCCTAATTAAAACTTTCCGTCGTCTAGGTGAGAAAATTCTGTTCCCATATATATAAACCTTTTCCTATTTTGCTTAAGGAAACTCTAGGAAAACTCCCTTTAGACTACACTATCCTAGTTGACCTCAACTAATCCGCGCGCACTTTTTGCTTTAAAATATAAAACTTGCAAAAAGGTATGTCTCCGTTCGCGAAAAAACTTTCCCTCCACAAACTTAAAAAAATGCATATACATATATACATATTAATAACACTGTCCGTTTTAGGTCACGTCGTGTACGTCCGTGTCAACTAAAGGCACGATACCTGACCAAGGCTTCTTATCGAGATGACCCCAGGACCTCCTCGGATGGCGACTTCCCTCTACCAGTGCCTTCTCACGACTTGGCGGACTTCAGTTCTGGATACTGTTGATGGGTATCTATCTATACAGTCCTTTCCTTATTTTGCAGTCGTTCCTTTCTCTTTCTTCAATTTAAGTCTTTCTCTTTATAGTTTTGATTTTATTTAGGCTTAGTGGTTTTAAAAAACTATATATATTTAACCGTTTCAGGTGTTTTCCACTCTTGTCTTCTTTAATAGTTCTTTCTTTAATAGTTCTTTCTTTAATATATCTTTCTTTAATAGTTCTTTACGTCTTTAAGTTTTTTTGTTCATATATATATATATATATATATATATATATATTAATTTTTTGCTATTAAGTTCTTTTCCGTTTTTTTCAAATTTTCTTTTTCTTCCGTTATTACTGTTTTATTTCATAACACCACCAATGTACCATGGTTGGTACGTATATTATTGATGACATAAAAAAACAATCAAATGTATGAATTCTATAAACATGAGTAGTAGGGAACTGTATGTGCTGGGACCATTAAAAATATTAAATTTCAGCAATTAAATTTGAAATTTTTAAATTTTAATTGCCAAAATTCTCAAATTTCACAAAATTCTCAAATTTCATTTTGTGTGTGTTCGTGTGTGTATTTTTTCCCACGGTTTAATAGGGGCGTTCACATTGTTGTTTTTTTTTAAAATAAAATGTTGGGGTAGGCGTGGGAATTTGTGTCTGTCCATATGTGACCTTGAGAATACATGTCCGTCGGTATGTGAGCGTGGGAATTTGTGTCTGTCCATATGTGACCTTGAGAATACATGTCCGTCGGTATGTGAGCGTGGGAATTTGTGTCTGTCCATATGTGACCTTGAGAATACATGTCCGTCGGTATGTGAGCGTGGGAATTTGTGTCTGTCCATATGTGACCTTGAGAATACATGTCCGTCGGTATGTGAGCGTGGGAATTTCTGTCTGTCCATATGTGACCTTGAGAATACATGTCCGTCGGTATGTGAGCGTGGGAATTTCTGTCTGTCCATTTACACTGTGTACGCCTGGTGAATAAAAAAATTTAGAAGCATTTTTAGGAATTACACTATTTAAAAAGTGTAGTAGTTATATATGGATACCCTTAATGTTTGTGGTTCGTTCCTTCTTGCTGGAGTGAGATTTTTTCTTTTATTTTTTTGCTTATTAAAATTTGGTGTGTTTACTTAAGATTTGTCGTCCAGCAATTCAGTGTTTTTTTTTTTACTTTTTTGCTTGCAATGCTTGAGTCTGGAGGAATAATTTGATTATTCTGATCTTGAAGACGTTGTGAAAAAAAAATTACTATTGCATAAATATTGAAACTGATGTTTTGTTTATTTTATACATGACGATCATCGATGGATTTTATTTGGGGATCTGGATGGTGGTGCGATTTCTGTATTTTGTAGAATATGAATATTTATGCTATGTTTCAGTGTGTGTGTTTTTTGTGTTCTGAGTGGCGGTTGGAATGTCTGGCTGTCAGACAGTCTGTGTGTGTGACGATTGCTGAGTCTGTATGACAGTCCGCTTTCTTGCTTTCCTGGTCAGTATAAAATGTGATAAGGTGTACATAATCATGCCTACATAAATATCTACAAATTTATTTCATTTACGCATATACATACAAACAAATAATAAGCGTTTATTCTTTGTGCCCAAATATTCCCTTGACCATTTGAATGAATGAATGAACCATTGTGTATGTTTGTTTGTGTGTTCTCTGAAAAAAATAAATATGTATGTAGGTTTTTTGTTTGAAATAAAAAGACATTTATTTTAATTTTTATAAGCATTTATTTAAAAGTTTGTTAACACTTTCATTTTTAAGTAAAATTGCATTCCTTAAGGCACAAACACCATAGTCGTGATAGCTACAATAGAGATATATGGAATGCTTAGTTTCCATTTGTTTGAAATTAATGCAGCCAATGTCTTCAATGTTATAAACTGTTTGATGAATAATTTTTTCCAGCCATTTTTTCTTCTCTCCCCCCTTAACATATATTTGTGAATTTCTTATATTCGATTTTAAAAACTTGCAAACGCTTTGAAATGAGACTGATCCATCATTCCAGTTAATATGATAATAGTTTTTTGTTAACCAAACTGCTTCTCTCTGTTTTTTGGCTGATAAACATGCGAAATCAAAAGGAGGTTTTATGATGAAATTGAACCATTCCTTGTTGCTGAAAACTACAGCTAGTTCTTTTGCGATGAAGTCATTTGAATTAGTTTTGGAACCTTGCAAGTCTACAAAAACAATATCACCATCCATGTTATTTAATTTATAAGAGCTTCCGGACTTGACCTTTTATTGGTATGTATTCTATTACGCGGTCATGAATAAGAACGCAGTAAGCTGATGTTTTCGCTGGAATATTTGTTGCTGTTTCAAATTCAATTTTTATGTCGATTGGTCCGGTATTGAGCGTTTCGTTTTGGTGACTGACATCAACTACAATAATTGGAGCGTTATTTTTAAACTCTTGACCTGTTAGAAGAGGTTGGGGTTGTTTCATGTAGTAGCTTTGTTGGAATCTTAGATACATATCATATAGAATCGCATAGCGCTCATTTTTGAATTTTATATTAAGATCGTCATATGGGTAAGAGGTTGAGTTTAAATGTACTTTTAAGTTAGTAAGATCACAATGAACAAACTTGTTTTCTTGTTGAAAGGCAATCAAGACAAAACGAGGGCGTTCTTTATTAGCGGCCAGTTTAACATTCCATATGTGATTGGTTCCCGTATTAAGGTGTGGATTCATACGACAATCCCAACTACGGAATGCCATTGGTATAGCAGCACCATTATTAAGTATTTTGATCATATTCAATTTACTATGATCAGATAATTGAACATGTGGAATTCTCCATGATATTAGTGAAATTGTAAGTTTTGCTTTCTCGGTGGAAACATTCGAGTGTACAAGATCTTCATCGTTCTTATTACGCAAGAGTATCAATTCATGTTTACCATTTAATAAAACTTTATTGTAGTCTTCTGCGAATCCTAAAAGAAGTTTGAGTGGTACATAGAAATTAAAATTTCCATTTTGAAGATCTATTTTATCAAGTTTATTCCATCCAGCATTTTGCAACACAACGCTTTCCGTAGGTGATAAAGAAACCAAATTTTTTACGGTACTGGTGGCTCCCAAATATCTTGTATGATCAATTTCAATACCATTCAGTTCATAGCGGATTTCATCAAAGAGATATGCAACAAAATTATTTTTCAACTGAAAGTTGGGTGTAGATTTCGATGTTTTTTCGTCTACAACAAGTCCTTCCACATATATATATAGCTTTCACTGGGTAACACATATAGATCTTGGTTTTGTATTGAAATTCTTATTTCATCGTTGTTGTTAAAAGACTGAAGGTATGGTATGTATGTGTGATAATCCTTTTTGATAATATTTTCGTCAGATATTGGTTTATCTAAAACGTCTATTATTGAACTCATTTTGTTTTCAATTTAAAGTTCAGTGACTTGAGAAAACTCTTGTTTGCTGCTGTAAGCGATTTTTGACGAACAGATCTTTTCAATTGTTGCTTAGATTGTAACGTTTGAGAATTAGATGTTGCTGTAGTATTCTTCGATATACTCGTGTTGTATATTATCATTATTTAGTTGTCCTTAAATGTATTCGTATTGTAATTTCCTCACCTCTGAAATTAATTAAGTCGCCGTTTTGATCAACCACGCGAAGAGCTAGTGAACTTATCTCTCTGGAGTTTACTGGCAAATAAATAAGATTTTTGGGAATCTCAACTATTTTATATCCAGCCGGTACATTAATCGGAAATTCATGTAGTGTATGAGCTTTAGAATTATTCATATAAGTATTAACCACAATACTGCTTTCAATCCTCAAGAGATTCACCTTAAAGATATTCACTGGAAGATCAGAGTAATGTTCTTTGTTTGGCGTTAATATTCTGCTATTGTATCCTAAAAGTCTACCTATTGTATTTTCTTTATTAAAATATATTGGTTCTTTAGAGCTGCTGACTTTGACTTGCATTGTATTGTTATTAGCTTCAATCAAAATTTTGTTTTCTGGTCTATATCGTTTGTATTGTTCTTCTATATAGTCAACTATATCATTTAATTCATAAGATCCGATCGGTATTTCAATTACAAGTTCACCGATATAAAATATATTGTTGTAGACATCCACATTCGGGATACTGTTGTATGAATGAAAATCAGTTAGATCACATTCATAGGTTCCGTTTAAATCAATAGGAGGAAAATAATTAGCAGATAGCTCTGATGAATTGGAGCTCAGCGTCAATGTTATTGACATTGTGACTGTCTGGTTGTAAATAAATGAGGTTAAACACACAGTATGATTTATAAGAAGCAGTTTCGTATTTATTGTTTATTTACTTATTTTAAACTAAATTAAATATTGATGCCATTGTTGTTGTTTTTGTTGTTGTTTATTTATTGTATTCTTCCATTTACAATATCTCATCTTTGCTTATCCAAGAATTGTGCTCATTACCAAAGCCCAGCCACTTGACAAATACCTTATGTCCTTTAGTTTTGAGAACCTTTTCAACTAGGTATGTATTAGGATATCTGGTTTTTGAAAGTCCTTCTTCATAGAATCCACCTTTAATAGGATTTCCGCGATAGTCTTCTAATATATATGTTGTAGGATATGCATTTTGTACTCTTTTAATTGTAAAGATTTCTGTTGTCCAATTCGGAGTATAACCTTTTTCAAAAATGTTTTTATATTTGCTTATGCGTACATGATCTCCTGCATTAAATTTTGACATTTTATACATCTTTAAATGACTGTATACTGTGTTTAAAAGCTGTTTTTCATTTGTTGAATTTACTTTAATCGGTGATATTTTAATGGTGCGATGAATTTTTCTATTGTATGCATCAAGTAAATCTCTATACATATCAATCCAATTATATGAACCATTTAAGCTAAATTCCTTCCACATCATTCCTTTTAATGTTCTATTGAATCGTTCTACTATTGAGGCTTTCATAGTGCTATATGTTGAGTAGTGATTAATATTGTATTTATTCATCAACTGACTGAAATGTTTATTGAAAAATTCTTTACCATCGTCTGTTTGCAAGTTTTTCGGTATTCGTCCCAATTTGAAAATATTCTCCATTGCCTGAGTTGTTTCGAATGCATTCTTTCTTCTCAAAGGTACTGCCCAAGCAAATTTTGAGAATGTATCAATTACAGTTAGCAAAAATCGATAATTTCTATTGTCTAAGGAATAATTTCCCATTTCAACTAAATCAGCTTGCCAAAGATCATCTATTCCTTTCATCACAACTCTACGACGTACAAAACGTTTTCGAGCCTGCTTATGCAATTCATTTACAACATTTCTTTTTGAAGACATCTTATTTTTCCAGTCGCTGTTTTAAGTGTGTTGTGATCTACTTGATGCACTTGCACCTATTGATACGAACATGTAATTTTCTATTCTATAAATTTTTTCTCGTAGCTCTTCAATTTCCATATCAAAAAGTGCTTTATTACCATTCATTTTCTTATTGATATCCTGCAAATGAGCATTAAGATTTTCTAACTGGAAAGCTACTTCTTGTTGCTGTTTTTTGAGTTCAGTTTGCAGAAACAATTTACTGATAACATCGTTTTCCTCCACAGCATTTGCAACATTTTTGATTCTCTTTTATTGGACATCAATGTTTTTGTTCGTATACATAAAGAAGCCCAACAACTTAGGCGCATTTTTTGTTGAAATTACTTCACTTCTATCGTTAATATAATGCCCAAATTTATCAACGGACATGTTTTATATAAAAATGTATGTATGTATTTAGTTTATACAATTATATTAGCTTCACGTAGTTCTTCAATAATTGAGACAATTTCGTTGTTGTGATTAGTATGGCCTGCAGACTGTGATGCAAGCAGTAGTCTAAGTCGATCTACCAACTCGTTTGGATCATCCCAGTATATATAGTTTGGATTATGAGGGTTAAACTGCATCAAACCCCTTCCTAAATAATTACTTTTTGTTACATCTGATGAGCCTGTATGATTGTCTCCTTTGAAAAGTTTTCCAATAATATGTTTGTACTTATGGGCTATGCTCCCTTTGATTTGACCATCAGACTTATAGCCTCTCCTGTGGGCATTGGTAGCAAGTAATATTTTTTTATAGATTTCAAGCTCGAATTTATCATAGTTTTTTGGTGCTTTATGAAACATTAAAGAAAAGAGCCCTGGCGTGAGCGCCCATATTTGTCCACCAACCTGTATCTTATCTTGATTTAACTCGATGGTGCTATTACCAAATCTCCATTCGTTATTATTATCTTTATGTGGACCATAGTTAGTATCTAGTTCGTTTCTCGATTGCAATAGTGATAAGTCAGAATAACTTTCTTCATTATTCGAATTTTGTGAGTAAAAGCCATCTTCATCATAATTACTGCTACTTTTACTATTAGATTGCTTAAACATTTTTTCTTCACTTATTTTCTTGGGCGTACTCGTTTCCAATCTTATTGTTGAGTTCTGGGGATGAAAACTTTCATTGTCATCAATTCCAGTTTCCTTATCACTCGGTTCTTTTTTAACTGGTCTACCAACGTATTTAGAGCTATTGATAAATTCTTTTAAAGGTTCTGTGATAGGCTTGAATGTATCTGTTAATTGCTGATGTGTATCTATTGCACCAGTTTTTATACTACGAAGCTTTTTCTTCAAGATATTTCTTGTTGCCACCAAGTCTTTAAGAATTTGTTCATTCATTTTAGCTATCAGGTCAGTTCAATAGGAAGCAGATCAGAGTATCAGGTCAGTTTAACAGCTATCAGGTCAGTTTATTAGGTATCAGACCAGCTTATCAGGTCAGTTTAACAGCTATCAGGTCAGTTTATCAGGTATCAGACCAGCTTATCAGGTCAGTTTAACAGCTATCAGGTCAGTTTAACAGGTATCAATTCAGTTTAACAGGTATCAGATCAGCTTATCAGGTCAGTTTAACAGGTATCAGGTCAGTTTATCAGGTATCAGATCTGCTTATCTGATCAGTTACAATAATCACATGTATAAAGTTTGAAGTCAGATTAAATACTGCAGGGTGCATTTGATGAACAGTAAATTATATTATGATGAAGTAATCAAATGACTTTCTATAACGACCATTGTTTAGTTCATTATCTTTACTTATCACCAAAAATCCGTATTTTTCCTTCCAACATTCTCTACAAATTCGTTGAAACATTTCAAAGTTCATGTCGCTGGCAACGTGATCATCATATACATGTTTCATATTTGTCGCATCTTGTTTAAACATAATAATTACATTAGCATTATCTCTTATCAAATGTTTTGGAATCCGCGTGTAAGTTTGACACAAGTAAAATGAGTCTACGTTCTTATGACGACCCATACAAAAATATGCACGTATATTGTTTTGGTTTTCACATGCAACATCATCAAAAATCATAATTGAATTGCTTTTAGCTTCACTAGGAGGAACAACGTCCTCGTTTTCTGCAAATGTGTAGTATCCCATTCCTTTAATTGGTGAAATTAATTTCTTTAGGTATTCATATTTAGGTTGATATAAAGATTTTGAGTACAAGTAAATATTTTCAAACTTGAGACCATTAGGACTTTCCAGCAAACTAATCATTATGTTAGTTTTTCCACAATTTGAAGGACCAACTATTAATGCTCGAATAGAATTTGGTAACAAGGAACTATGTCTTATTTTTTTACTGCCATTTGAACAAATATCAGCATTACGAACTAAAATATTTTTATGTTGTTTTATGAAGCGCATTTTAATAACTACTTGCTAAACTTGCAAACAATATCTTTTATTGTAGATTAAATTAATATGGTTGTACTTTATAACAAAAGTTTTAGTCACAAACAAACTATCGTTGGAGATGGTTTACTAAATAAAGCAATAAATTCTCTACCTTTTGAATTACATCTTCCTGGATACCAGTATTGTGGACCTGGCACAAGATTACAAAAGCGTTTAGATAGAGGAGATAAAGGAATTAACTTATTGGATGCTGCTTGCAAAAATCACGATATTGCTTACTCGAAAAATAAAGACTTAAACAGCAGACATCAAGCTGACAAAATTCTTGAAAATACGGCTTGGGAAAGAGTTCTTTCAAAAGATAGTGATCTTGCAGAAAAAACATTTTCATATATAGTCACAAACGCAATGAAAGCAAAAACTAAACTTGGTATGGGTGTTGAAGCAAAGAAAAGGAATACAGTGAAAAGACCATCACCACGAATTCGTATAAATAACAAATATCTGTTTCATAAAACAATTAAATCAGCAACAAAGATATTGAAGATGGAAAAACCACAAGATATTAATTCAGCCATTAAGATTGCTCGTAAAGCTATCAGTAAATCTCTTAAGGGGAAAAAAGCTAGTGTTATAATACCGCGTATTATAAATGTTCCAAAAATTGGTGGTTTTTTGCCCATAATACCGATTCTAACTGCTCTAGGTGCACTTGGTAGTCTAGCAACTGGAGGTGCCGCTATAGCTAAAGCTGTAAATGCAACAAAGAATGCAAAAAAAACAACTTGAGGAAGCCACCAGACACAATAAGGCAATGGAGTCTATTGCTGTGGGAGAATGACTGTACCTTAAACCATATAAAAACGGTTATGGACTTGTTTGTAAAGATCATTCAAAAAACTATTAGAAATGCTACCCAACAGACCATTATCAAAATTTGATCTAAGAAAATTTTCAAAATATATTCCACACTTTAGAGGAGTTTATATGTTGGATTCACTACCAAAACGACCAAAGACTGTAGAGTGTGGAATAATCAATTTGGATTTATCAACAGGCCCAGGTACTCATTGGGTAGCATACTATAGGAACAAGAATGAAAAACAATATTTCGACAGCTTTGGAAATTTACAACCTCCTCTAGAATTAATCAAATATTTAGGTAGAAATATTCAATACAACTGCAATCAATATCAAAACTTTAATACATATAATTGCGGTCACTTATGTTTGAAATTTCTTTATGATACAACCAAAGATATTAAATAAAACACAATCATATATATTTATATACATACATATTTAAAAACATTTTCTTTTTTGTTATTATTTTTTTTCTTGTTAATTACAAAATATATGAACATAACATATTTTTTACTGCCAAACGGGGTACTGGGAGTTTGGTATTAAAAACTCGTTCATCTCGCTTTCTAATATCAGGTTTCGCTCTCCTTTTCTTTGTAGTTGATATTTATTATTCGACAGATCTTCTAATTCTGCATTGGTCAATGCATTGTATCGGTTGGGGAGAAACATTATGTGGTTTTCCAGCTCAAGTTGAACTGTTTCCCCATACTTTGTTGTTACTCGCTTTGCACGTACGATAGTGTGTTTGGATAATTCATCTAGATCCTTTATATGGATTAAGGATTTTGTATTGTACGAATTAAATTTTTCCACTAGATCCATTGCGGTAGAAATTTTTCACAACTTATAGCTTTGAACTTTTATTGCAAACTAATCTCGGTCTTAGCTTTCTAGACTGTAAGAAGCTTAACAGAAAATCATTATACAATGATTTTTTTGTTTTATTTTTCACAAAAGACGAAGTGAGGAAAAATTAAATATATATATAAGTATTTAAAACTAAGTAGTTGAAAAAGGATAGGGAGATGTCATATATACGTATTCATTTTTTTGAGTCGAATTTTAAATTATTTTCTGGACTAAAAACGCTGACATGGTTTTTTTTTTTTTTAATTTCATAACATACACCTTAGTACTGGTTCGTTGAAAACAATTATTAGTAGACAACTAACAGTCAAAAAGATCGGAAGTAAATTTTAGTAATAGTATAAAATATTTCATAAAATCATGAGTGACATCAGAAACAAGCTCGCACAATTCTTAGTTGATTTTGAGAGATGTGTAATATACGAACACATGGAAATGGTGAAAATGTTCCTCGATATGTTGAATGAAAATTTGATGTCCAATACAAGAGAATCAAAAATGTTGCAAATGCTGTGGAGGAAAACGATGTTATCAGTAAATTGTTTCTGCAAACTGAACTCAAAAAACAGCAACAAGAAGTAGCTTTCCAGTTAGTAATAAATCACTTTTTGATATGGAAATTGAAGAGCTACGAGAAAAAATTTATAGAATAGAAAATTACATGTTCGTATCAATACGTGCAAGTGCATCAAGAAGATCACAACACACTTAAAACAGCGACTGGAAAAATAAGATGTCTTCAAAGAGAAATGTTGTAAATGAATTGCATAAGCAGGCTCGAAAACGTTTTTTACGTCGTAGAGTTGTGATGAAAGGAATAGATGATTTTTGGCAAGCTGATTTAGTTGAAATGGGAAATTATTCCTTAGACAATAGACATTATTGATTTTTGCTAACTGTAATTGATACATTCTCAAAATTTGCTTGGGCAGTACCTTTGAGCAGAAAGAATGCATTCGAAACAACTCAGGCAATGGAGAATATTTTCAAATTGGGACGAATACCGAAAAACTTGCAAACAGACGATGGTAAAGAATTTTTCAATAAACATTTCAGTCAGTTGATGAATAAATACAATATTAATCACTACTCAACATATAGCACTATGAAAGCCTCAATGGTAGAACGATTCAATAGAACATTAAAAGGAATGATGTGGAAGGAATTTAGCTTAAATGGTTCATATAATTGGATTGATATGTATAGAGATTTACTTGATGCAATAGAAAATTTTATCGCACCATTAAAATGTCACCGATTAAAGTAAATTCAACAAATGAAAAACAGCTTTTAAACACAGTATACAGTCATTTAAAGATGTATAAAATGTCAAAATTTAATGCAAGAGATCATGTACGCATAAGCAAATATAAAAACATTTTTAAAAAAGGTTATACTCCGAATTGGACAACAGAAATCTTTACAATTAAAAGAGTACAAAATACATATCCTACAACATAAATATTAGAAGACTATCGCGGAAATCCTATTAAAGGTGGATTCTATGAAGAAGAACTTTCAAAAACCAGATATCCTAATACATACCTAGTTGAAAAGGTTCTCAAAACTAAAGGACATAAGGTATTTGTCAAGTGGCTGGGCTTTGGTAATGAGCACAATTCTTGGATAAGCAAAGATGAGATATTGTAAATGGAAGAATACAATAAATAAACAACAACAAAAACAACAACAATGGCATCAATATTTAATTTAGCTTAAAATAAGTAAATAAACAATAAATACGAAACTGCTTCTTATAAATCATACTGTGTGTTTAACCTCATTTATTTACAATCAAACAGTCACAATTTCAATAACATTGACTCTGAGCTCCAATTCATCAGAGCTATCTGCTAATTATTTTCCTCCTATTGATTTAAACGGAACCTATGAATGTGCTCTAACTGATTTTCATTCATACAACAGTTTCCCAAATGTGGATGTCTAGAACAATATATTTTATATCGGTGAACTTGTAATTGAAATACCGATCGGATCTTATGAATTAAATGATATAGTTGACTATATAGAAGAACAATACAAACGATATAGACCAGAAAACAAAATTTTGATTGAAGCTAATAACAATACAATGCAAGTCAAAGTCAGCAGCTCTAAAGAACCAATATATTTTAATAAAGAAAATACAATAGGTAGACTTTTAGGATTCAATAGCAGAATATTAACGCCAAACAATGAACATTACTCTGATCTTCCAGTGAATATCTTTAAGGTGAATCTCTTGAGGATTGAAAGCAGTATTGTGGTTAATACTTATATGAATAATTCTAAAGCTCATACACTACATGAATTTCCGATTAATGTACCGGCTGGATATAAAATAGTTGAGATTCCCAAAAATCTTATTTATTTGCCAGTAAACTCCAGAGAGATAAGTTTACTAGCTCTTCGCGTGGTTGATCAAAACGGCGACTTAATTAATTTCAGAGGTGAGGAAATTACAATACGAATACATTTAAGGACAACTAAATAATGATAATATACAACACGAGTATATCGAAGAATACTACAGCAACATCTAATTCTCAAACGTTACAATCTAAGCAACAATTGAAAAGATCTGTTCGTCAAAAATCGCTTACAGCAGCAAACAAGAGTTTTCTCAAGTCACTGAACTTTAAATTTAAAACAAAATGAGTTCAATAATAGACGTTTTAGATAAACCAATATCTGACGAAAATATTATCAAAAAGGATTATCACACATACATACCATACCTTCAGTCTTTTAACAACAACGATGAAATAAGAATTTCAATACAAAACCAAGATCTATATGTGTTACCCAGTGAAAGCTATATATATGTGGAAGGACTTGTTGTAGACGAAAAAACATCGAAATCTACACCCAACTTTCAGTTGAAAAATAATTTTGTTGCATATCTCTTTGATGAAATCCGCTATGAACTGAATGGTATTGAAATTGATCACACAAAATATTTGGGAGCCACCAGTACCGTAAAAAATTTGGTAAACATGAATTGATACTCTTGCGTAATAAGAACGATGAAGATCTTGTACACTCGAATGTTTCCACCGAGAAAGCAAAACTTACAATTTCACTAATATCATGGAGAATTCCACATGTTCAATTATCTGATCATAGTAAATTGAATATGATCAAAATACTTAATAATGGTGCTGCTATACCAATGGCATTCCGTAGTTGGGATTGTCGTATGAATCCACACCTTAATACGGGAACCAATCACATATGGAATGTTAAACTGGCCGCTAATAAAGAACGCCCTCGTTTTGTCTTGATTGCCTTTCAACAAGAAAACAAGTTTGTTCATTGTGGTCTTACTAACTTAAAAGTACATTTAAACTCAACCTCTTACCCATATGACGATCTTAATATAAAATTCAAAAATGAGCGCTATGCGATTCTATATGATATGTATCTAAGATTCCAACAAAGCTACTACATGAAACAACCCCAACCTCTTCTAACAGGTCAAGAGTTTAAAAATAACGCTCCAATTATTGTAGTTGATGTCAGTCACCAAAACGAAACGCTCAATACCGGACCAATCGACATAAAAATTGAATTTGAAACAGCAACAAATATTCCAGCGAAAACATCAGCTTACTGCGTTCTTATTCATGACCGCGTAATAGAATACATACCAATAAAAGGTCAAGTCCGGAAGCTCTTATAAATTAAATAACATGGATGGTGATATTGTTTTTGTAGACTTGCAAGGTTTCAAAACTAATTCAAATGACTTCATCGCAAAAGAACTAGCTGTAGTTTTCAGCAACAAGGAATGGTTCAATTTCATCATAAAACCTCCTTTTGATTTCGCATGTTTATCAGCCAAAAAAGAGAGAGAAGCAGTTTGGTTAACAAAAAACTATCATCATATTAACTGGAATGATGGATCAGTCTCATTTCAAAGCGTTTGCAAGTTTTTAAAATCGAATATAAGAAATTCACAAATATATGTTAAGGGGGGAGAGAAGAAAAAATGGCTGGAAAAAATTATTCATCACATAGTTTATAACATTGAAGACATTGGCTGCATTAATTTCAAACAAATGGAAACTAAGCATTCCATATATCTCTATTGTAGCTATCACGACTATGGTGTTTGTGCCTTAAGGAATGCAATTTTACTTAAAAATGAAAGTGTTAACAAACTTTTAAATAAATGCTTATAAAAATTAAAATAAATGTCTTTTTATTTCAAACAAAAAACCTACATACATATTTATTTTTTTCAGAGAACACACAAACAAACATACACAATGGTTCATTCATTCATTCAAATGGTCAAGGGAATATTTGGGCACAAAGAATCAACGCTTATTATTTGTTTGTATGTATATGCGTAAATGAAATAAATTTGTAGATATTTATGTAGGCATGATTATGTACACCTTATCACATTTTATACTGACCAGGAAAGCAAGAAAGCGGACTGTCATACAGACTCAGCAATCGTCACACACACAGACTGTCTGACAGCCAGACATTCCAACCGCCACTCAGAACACAAAAAACACACACACTGAAACATAGCATAAATATTCATATTCTACAAAATACAGAAATTGCACCACCATCCAGATCCCCAAATAAAATCCATCGATGATCGTCATGTATAAAATAAACAAAACATCAGTTTCAATATTTGTGCAATAGTAATTTTTTTTCACAACGTCTTCAAGATCAGAATAATCAAATTATTCCTCCAGACTCAAGCATTGCAAGCAAAAAAGTAAAAAAAAAACACTGAATTGCTGGACGACAAATCTTAAGTAAACACACCAAATTTTAATAAGCAAAAAAATAAAAGAAAAAATCTCACTCCAGCAAGAAGGAACGAACCACAAACATTAAGGGTATCCATATATAACTACTACACTTTTTAAATAGTGTAATTCCTAAAAATGCTTCTAAATTTTTTTATTCACCAGGCGTACAGTGTAAATGGACAGACAGAAATTCCCACGCTCACATACCGACGGACATGTATTCTCAAGGTCACATATGGACAGACACAAATTCCCACGCTCACATACCGACGGACATGTATTCTCAAGGTCAAATATGGACAGACACAAATTCCCACGCTCACATACCGACGGACATGTATTCTCAAGGTCACATATGGACAGACACAAATTCCCACGCTCACATACCGACGAACATGTATTCTCAAGGTCACATATGGACAAACACAAATTCCCACGCTCACATACCGACGGACATGTATTCTCAAGGTCACATATGGACAGACACAAATTCCCACGCCCCAACATTTTATTAAAAAAAAAAACAACAATGTGAATGCCCCTATTAAACCGTGGGAAAAAATACACACACAAACACACACAAAATGAAATTTGAGAATTTTGTGAAATTTGAGAATTTTGGCAACTAAAATTGAAAAATTTCAAATTTAATTGCTGAAATTTAATATTTTTAATGGTCGTAGCACATACAGTTCCCTACTACTAACATGAAATAAAAAAGCAAGTATGTACTAAATAAATTAATTAAATTTTATATTTATATTCTCACATTTACTTATAGGGCTATTACACTGAGGTACATGTTGGCCAACATGCTCGACAACGTACCAAATCTCCTGGTGTAATAGCATGTCGTGAGACATGTTGGTCGGTTTTCAAAAATTTTTGATTTTTTGATGCTCGTGGCGTACCAACATACTGGTGTAATAACGTGTCGGTCGTACTTCATATAAAAATTCAGTTCACTTGTTGCCTTTGCCGGTGACGATGCTGTGCGTTGATCGGAAAGTTGCAAAAACATGCCTTTCAGTAACGTTAGTTTTTGGGATGAATTAATTGAATTATATAAAAACCTGCCACAATCAGATATATACCGCAATATGCAATTAAATGTTATTGGGTACAATAAATTAAATTTTATCTTCGTTTTTGTCCTCTTGTAATTGTATTTAATTGGTAATCATAGCTGCTACAACTTTCCGCTTCATTGCCATGCTTTCGTTTCAATAATTTTTGTTTAATGAAGTGCGCCATCAGCGTTCGATAGTGTAATAGCAAAACGTAAACTTCTCCGTCGAGCATGTCGGCCGACATGTACGATAGTGTAATAGGCCTATTATATATACATACTCATATACACACACACACACATATATATATATATATATATATATATATATATATATATGGTTATCTTATGTAATTTTATGTTATGGCATGCGTACTACAATATATATTTTTCTTTTAAACTCAAAGAATGAAAAGGTAGGTACAGCCAACAATCTAGGTTCGCTATGTATGTATATGAAAATAATTCCTATCTTTTACTTTCAGTGGTCTAAGTTGGGAATGGAAGAATAAAAACAAACATGTGAGTGCAGCATTTGAGGGACATCGACACTACTAGGTCTGGAGGCAGAGGAGGTCCTTCCAGCTATTATGCTTTACTACCAGTTGAGTTCAATCCGAGTGTATATATCCTTTATTATATAGAAAAAAACTAACATACAATTTTTATGAAAAAGAGGTTAGGTTTAACCCCATGCCAGCTCATTGACGGCGGCAATTGGCCGCGCCTAATATAAGACAAAAAAATTACTGTTACCGGGTTTCTCAGCCTTATACGGACTAAACGCTGCCTTCAGTCCACTGAGTGAGTAATTTAGAAAGAAAAGAGAAACAAAATATATATCCCAATCCAAGTATCGATTAAATAACGTATATATAATATAAAACTAAAGCCCTGTTTTTGTTTCAGCTTACCACTACTTCATTCACACACCATTCACCTCCAACCATTTCATGCCGGAGACAGCAATCACCCATTCACTCATCTATTCTACTCGACCTCTAGAACAACAACTATATAATGTGGTGAGTTTAAATCCTAACTTCCTATATATATTTGCGATTTATTTAACCCTAACCTAACTATATACTAATAAATCGAGAATTTATCTGCACTAATTAAATACAAACCAAAATATAGTCGTGTTTTTACGTGTTCGTTAGTTATCCGAAATCGCTGGGACTAAGCCCACCAAGAACTTTAAAGTCTATGGCTTTAAGTCCTTGGCGTGCAATACCCCCAACGATTTCCCCTGTAGGCTTTCAACCTCGTATAGGCTGTTACCAACAGGTATAACTAGCCTACACTTTATAAATTTGCGTGCTAACTTTGCGTTATAGTTGTTCTTAAAGTCGCTTTGCTGGAAGTTTCTTCGATAAACTTCTTGCCCCGGAATGAATTTGACCCTTGTACAACGGGTATTATAGGTCTTTTCATTCCTTAAATACGCTCTATGCAAAGTTTCTCGCATTTTTGCTCTTGTAAGGGACATTTGTTCCGGTTTACTGATTAAATTCAACTCGGTATCTTCTAAGCTTTTCAAGCGTCTAGCTAACTTATAAACACTGCCGTGCCCTATCATGTTCATGCCGAATAATGCAAAATATGAAGTAACCCCAATTTCGGACAGGTGTTTATCCCACTCCGACTGGTCGTCCTGTTAATACGAACGTATAGCAGCTAGAATCGACTGGTTCACTCGTTCGGACGCATTAGCTTGCGGTGCGTGTATTGCCGTACGGATGTGTCTAATGCCGAAGTTTTCTACCGATTTCGGCAATAATATTTCGAGTATTTGCTTTTGGTAATTCCTTTAGTAACACAAATTTTGTGAGATGGTCTAACACTATAAAAATGTAGCAGTTACCATTTTTCGACCGCGGATAGGGACCCAAAAAATCTATAAATATGGGCTGAAATGGACGTTCCGAGATATTTTCAGCTCCCATTGGTGGTCGCAGAGTCTTGTTTGTCGGTTTTAACTCCTTGCAAACCTGGCAGCTTAAAACGTAATCGCGTACTTGAGCATTTTGGTTTGGCCAATAAAAATACTCTTATGCGTCGAAGAGTTTTCCCAACGCCTCTGTGAGCTGTTTGCGGTGAGTTATATGCCTTGTGTATGATGTGTTTGGTCAATTCATGAGGCACCCATAGTTTCCATGAGAAATCCTCATTTAAGACCACCCCATCATACGGTCGAACTCGTTTATAGACGAAGCATTCAGTGACTTTCAAATCTGGCAACTGCTCAGAATTTGCTTCTATTGTAGAAACAAGTTCTGAATAATCATTGGATTTGAAAGCCTTTGAATCGAGATCGATCAGGCCTTCTACATTAGCTGAGACTTCATCCATTTCATAGCGTGATAGTGTGTCGGGTACAATATTTTGTTTCCGCTGCCTATGTTCAATGGTGAAATCATAAGATTGTAAATGTAGGCTCCATCGGGCTAACCCGCCACCTAAGTCTTTATGTGACATAAGCCACTTCAGACTGCTGTGGTGAGTTATCACGGAGAAAGGCATAAGTTCTATATAGGGCCTAAACTTCTTAATCGCCAAGACCACTGCCAGATATTCACGTTCAGTCACCGAATAATTCTTTTGCGCAAATGTTAATTTGTGTGAAAAATATGCAGTTGTATGCTCATTTTCAGAATCGTCTTTCTGAAATTGCACTGCCTCAATGCCTATATCTGACGCGTCACACTGAACATAAAAATGTCTGTTGAAATCCGGGTGATTAAGTAGCGGACTTGAAATTAGAGCATTTGTGAGACGATCAAACGCTAGATTGGCTTCATCTGAAATGCTTACCCTTTTTCAGCGTGTCAAAGATTGTGGCTGCAATGGTGCATATTCGAGTTTAAATTTTCTATACCATCCTGCTGCACCCATGAAGCTCCTCACCTGCTTTGCCGTTTTAAGGTAGGCAAAACGAGTAATCTAATTATATAGCTTAGATATTTTAACTCCTTCAAACAGAATTTAGATTTCGCCACATTGATAGTCAACCCTGCTTTCTCCAAACTATTAGATACTTCGATTAGCAGTTCCAGGTGTGTCTCGAAATCTGGAGATACTATCAAAATGTCATCTAGGTAGACAAAAACTCTATTACGAAGTGCTGCCGGGATCACTTTATCCATTAACCGACATATCCTTTGAGCTGCATTACACAGCCCAAACGGCATGACTGTAAATTGATAAAGTGGTCGCCCAGGCACCGTAAATGCAGTTTTTTCTCTACTAGACGGCTCTAGTGGTATCTGCCAGAAAGCGTCCGTTAAGTCGACACGATATATATATCGTGTCTCCTAGCCGGCTGAGCAAGCCTTCAATGTGTGGCAAAGGATAGGCATCCTTGACTGTTAATGCATTGAGTTTTCGAGCGTCCAGGCACAAACGGTTCTTTTCGCCGTTGTGGACTAAAGTCACCGGGTGATTCCATGGACTCTCGCTAAGCTCAATGACCCCAAGGTCAAGCATCCTATCTAACTCTGCAAACATAAATGCTTGTACAGCCGGAGAAACAGGGTAATGTCTATCTTTGACTGGGACTGCATCGCCTGTATCTATGGTATGTTTTTCTAGGTGTGTTTTACCTAGTCCTTTTTTTGTATAGCAAGGGAACCTCGATATCACAAAATCCAGATTCTGGCGCTCTTCAGCCATCAAGTTATGAGTTAAAACTCCTGGCGTATTTCCTGTCTCTTGTCTGAGACCTATCCCATTAGTTGTGAGACTATCTACATTGGCAAATAGCTTAAAAACCTTCATAAAGTCGACTCACAAAAATAACTCACGACTCAAGGTAGGCATTAAGTAGAACGTTATGGTCTGCGTTGTTTGGCCAAACGTTACACTCGCCCGCACACGGCCTACGATGTCATGCCGGGTACTGTCGGCTGTCTTGATTAACGTAGAAAAGTCATGGACTTCTAGACCAGCTTTCTCTATAACATCCAGACAATCGCGGCCCAAACACGTTACCGTAGCCCCACTGTCTAGCAAACCCTCAATTTCATGCCCGTTTAAATTTATGCGAGTATACAGACGGGCGTCTCTGCCCTCATAAATTGTAGCGGACGAAATTTCGAGTCTCAGTGCCTTACGCTTTTTGTATCTCTCACGCGCTCGCTTAATTCTATTCGATACTAACCCAAATCTAATCCTAGCTTCCCTATACTCCTGCATTCCAACATGCAGAGGCTTGAGTTCCCTCAACCGGGGTGTTTCACTAACTATATTTATCCTATTTTTATTTTCTAAAATTTTAACTACTATACTATCATCTTTTTGTTGTTGTTGAGGCCTATTGATTGGGTCTAGACCTCGGTTGAACGCGCCTGCCCAGTTTGAGGCATGTTCCGTGCCCTGTTTCCCTTGCACCGAGGGAATTTTGGTGCTACTACCTCTTCCTGACCACACCTAAAACAAAAAATGCGTGTGACCGGTTCTAGGCAATCCATGAACGCATGACCTACCACTTTACAATTCCAGCACTTGTAATGGCCTGTAGCACGTAGAGCATCCACTTCAACGTCTGCCATCGCACCGGCATCTTCCTCCCAGTTCACCTCATTCACTCTCTGAGTGCAATTAGATCGCTGCGGGTAAAGTTGTCGCTACGTCGTCAACAAATTTTCTGCCCTCCTCACCTCTCGGCAGAATTCGGATAAAGTCCGGAGGTGCACAGAAAACCTCATTTGAGCTAGTTATGGTTTTAGATTGCCTCGCATTATTTCAACCAACTGGTCTTCATCATATGGAGTTTGATGCTGATTTCTGAGTTTGATTATTGCATTGTAAAAATCATCAAATGGGTTCTGAGGCAACTGTCTGCGGTTTAAAATCCGCATCTGGATTTGATATTTTCTTTCATACCCCCTATATTGCGCCAAAAGTGCCTTTTCCAGATCTTCCCATGTGTTAATATTTACGATTTTTCTATAATCCCAGTACCAATCCAGTGCTGAGCCCTCAAGCAACAGATGAAAGCTGCGTAATAACTCCCCATCCGGACTATTATAATCGGCTCTTAAAGCGCTTACCCTAAAGATAAATTCCTGCACATTCATACCTTTCGATGTGCTATCGAATTTTACACCTTATTTGTCCAGCTTAAATTTGTCAAGCGGCTCATGCTGCATGGGCATAGACATAGCTAAATTATAATTCAACGGCTGATAACTAGGCTGTCGACAATTTTGCTGCGGGTAATTTTGCTGTTGGAAATCTCGCTGAGAGTAATCTGGCTACGATCGTTGTTGTGCTATAGGTGCTGAAAAAGCGTTCTGCGGGTATTCTTGGAGTGAAATACCTGAGCCTGCACGATAATGATCTGGCTGGTAAAGACTGTTATATTTTAATGAATCTATTACTGATCCTCGAATGTGCGGCTGAAACGGATAATGATTCTAGACTGCTGTACTTGACGATGGCAAATTATACTGCCGATATTCAGTAGGTTGGTGGCTCATATTACTTACACACCCAGGCTGTTGTGGCGGTAAATAATTTCGCTGTGGTTATGAGTTTTGTAGCTGAGACTGCACCACCTGTGGTGGCTCAGTCTCTATACCTACATTACGTGGAGCCGGAGTCAACTGGATGTTGCGTCTGCGCGCTTTGCGCCTGCGGCGGCACATATTCCCTTGCTTGCGGTTGTGTGCGTTCAGATCTAGAGATCTAGTCACGGCAGAAGGCCGGTAACCAACTGGTGGCTGGGGTACAAATGGCTGATCTGTCTGAGTGCGGAATTGTATATTGCCGTTAGAAGTGAAAACCATTGATCGTGCTGTTCCGGCTCTATCTGCTGCAGCTGTTGCTATCGCGTGCCGTACTTCTTCCAAAGCCTTTTGAGTTTTGGCATCCATCTCCTGTGCCCATTTCACCTGACTTAAGCCTACGGTGGCTTCTACCATTTGCTGCAGACCACTGGGATCAGTGGGACTGAAATCGGCCGCTTCGCAGTCAGCTCTGTTTCCGGCCGTGGTACTGTTCAGCGAAGACGAATGTCTTACTTGCTGTGCAATCTCCGGACTGAGCTTATAGTTGGACGTCGTGGCGCTTATTGGGTCATGGATTGTGGCAAAAGTTGTTATATATGACCCCGCTGATGGATTAACTAACACAGGCATGGTTGTTGTAGTCGTACTTGCGCTGGCTGCAGGTGTATCGTTCGAATCGGCCATCATCCTATTGGCGCTCCGCGTCCACACCATTTAATGCTACTAGCTTGAAAATAACTAAACTATATAAAACGCTTAAAAATATCGATGTAATAAACCTATTAATTCAATTGACAAAAAAAATTTTTTTTTAAAACCACTCGGCTAAAAGGAAATATAAAATAAATTAGATATAAAAAATATAAAAAATTATTGTATATATTAAAAAAAGGAAAAAGAAACAACAATCACAAATAACTTGTAAAAGTGTTGCAAAAATCAATTTGTGTGTATGTTAATAAAGAAATTCAGAAACTAAAATAATAAATCTTTTTTTTATGCTAAAAAAAATTAATATAAATTAAATATATCAAAAAACATTAAACTAAAACACTATGATCTATTTTACGCTGCTTACAGATTCCCAAAGAACTTTAAAATTTTCCTATCACGGAAAATACTTCGGAATGCAATACTCTAACTAAACTTCTTCTATGCGGTATTTTCCAGGGCAGAAAGAAAGGTAATCAAGGTACTCGTTTCTTGTTGATTTTGCTTGTCTGTGCATATGTGTGCGATTATTAATACTTCATATTAGTTCATTGGTTTCAGGGATGAAAAATTGATAAGAAGACCTACCGACGACTTCACACATCCCCAACTGCCAGACCGCAGCTGATGTCAACAACTTAGGTTCTCTCCACAATAACTGGCCGTCAGCCATTGTGAATCTGTAAGTCGGTAAGTAGGATTATTGCTAATCCCGCTTACGTATTTTGCTCCCCATATAACACCTTTCTTTGTCAATCTACCCCTTTTTTCAACAACTCGAGCAATTAGAAATTTTAATTCTCAAATTAATTTATTCTAAGACTCAACTTGCGAACAAAAAGGTAGAACGCTGAATCAATTGAATCCTCATGACCCGATCACCATCACCCTATGTCGCAACGCGTTCCCAGGTGCTCAGCCTTGCGAAACGGGATTTACATAGGTAATTGTGATATGTGCCATGAACATTTATCTGACTCGCCAGCCAAAGAAAGGTGTTATACAGCAGCTGACAGATTCCCACCAGAAGGCATCGCTACTGGGTAGGGACTCTTAAATGACCTCCCAGGTCATACGCCTCCGATGGCAATCCGCCAAGTACTGTTTCAGAGAACCTGGTTCTTACTTTTGTTCTGCTACGGGCCCCACGTTGGGCGCCATTTTATTTATAATCATCGATCTACTATCTACTATCTGTCACCTGTTTGTGTTGTGGTTTTGCCATTCGCCTCTGACAAACATCAGGCGGCAATGGTTACCAGACTGCTGGCCGCGCTGGTATCTTGGCGGTTGCTCCGGCTGAAGCTCGCCGACGGGGTGTGGTTCTTGCCAGCCAGTCTGGATGTCCACCGGTTGATTATAAATAAATTTATAATACCAGCCTTTAGTGTCAGGTGTTCGACACAGAAAATTTTTTTTGGTTGATTTGAGGCCCGAAGTCAAACGCGTTTTTCTCACCCCCTGCACACACATACTTACTCCAGACAAGACGCAATCCTCTGGCGGCTGGTCTTCCAGGTCTTTTCCCTCCCCTTAGGAGTCGTGAGGCTCCTCCGTGACATCCTCTTATCGGTATAGGATGTCCCAAACGTAATCCCTTGGATTGCCCTTCCTTTTTCCTCTTACTTACCGCATATTAAATTCTTTATTCCGCCATGTTAAGAATCGCTAGCGTTTTTCAGGATATAATGGGATACATATTTATTAAAAAGAGGTGATAAATTCAAACTTCAAACCAAGGTATTTTTTAAATCTATTAAATTTTTGATTAAATAAAAAAACCATATTTGAAAATTTAAACATAAGTAAACTATTTATACAAATATCGAAATGGCGAAAGGAAATTAAAAATACAACAAAACTAAATTTGCGCCAAAACAAAAAGTATAATGCAATAAAAAAAAATATTTCAACTGACTTAGGTCACGGCCGTCTGTTCGTGGCGTGTCCTAATTAAAGCTTTCCGTCGTCTAGGTGAGAAAATTCTGTTCCCATATAAATAAACCTTTTCCTATTTTGCTTAAGGAAACTCTAGGAAAACTCCCTTTAGACTACGCTAAACTAATCCGCGTGCACTTTTTGCTTTAAAATATAAAACTTGCAAAAAGGTATGTCTCCGTTCGCGAAAAAACTTTCCCTCCACAAACTTAAAAAAATTCATATACATATATACATATTAATAACACTGTCCGTTTTAGGTCACGTCGTGTACGTCCGTGTCAACTAAAGGCACGATACCTGACCAAGGCTTCTTATCGAGATGACCCCAGGACCTCCTCGGATGGCGACTTCCCTCTACCAGTACCTTCTCACGACTTGGCGGACTTCAGTTCTGGATACTGTTGATGGGTATCTATCTATACAGTCCTTTCCTTATTTTGCAGTCGTTCCTTTCTCTTTCTTCAATTTAAGTCTTTCTCTTTATAGTTTTGATTTTATTTAGGCTTAGTGGTTTTAAAAAACTATATATATTTAACCGTTTCAGGTGTTTTCCACTCTTGTCTTCTTTAATAGTTCTTTCTTTAATAGTTCTTTCTTTAATATTTCTTTCTTTAATAGTTCTTTATGTCTTTAAGTTTTTTTGTTCATATATATATATATATATATATATATATATATATATATATATTAATTTATTATTTGCTATTAAGTTCTTTTCCGTTTTTTTCAAATTTTCTTTTTCTTCCGTTATTACTGTTTTATTTCATAACACCACCAATTTCTTGTTTGTTTTCAGGTCAAAACTAAATAAAAAAATGAATTATCCACAGGAATTCTCACTACCGTTTCTTTCTCGATCTCGACCGTAAGTAAGTGTCAGACGCTACCTCCATTCCCTCCAAACCTTCCAAATCTTGCTTTTTGTTTTTCCCTCCAACATTCCTCACATATTTGTTTATATTTTTCCCAACCGCTAGCCTTTCTTCATATTTTGTTTTTATAACATAGTTTGTTTACATATATGAAAAAACATAGCCTTACCCACAGATAGGCTGCACACGACAAACCCACCCACTCCTGGAAAGCCTTATCGCGTCCAGGAGAGGAGGACAAGTGCTTCACCTGTATCTGGGATTTCGGCAAACAAATTCTTTCGTCACAACAAATTCTGTTTTCTTGATATGGCATCTCTATCCCCCTATGAATGAGTACACCCATAAATGACTTTTTATACATAAATGACTTTAGTGTTCCTAAGTTGGTACAATGGTGCAATAAACAGGTATATGCATCAGCACAAGTGATAGTGAACTGATTGTCAAAATTTCTTAAATTCGCCGCATTTTTGTTTTCTGTTTACTATGTTTTGGTTGTTTGAAATTCTTAAATATAAAGTTGAAATTTTTATTCATTGATTTCAAAATAAAGTTATATGAGTATTAATTATTTTATCGGTATCTGAAATCAAATACCATTCCCAAAATTCTATACAAACGGACAATTGGCGATGTGATATCATTGCAAAATAAGTTACATACAATATATACAAAGATTTGAGCAATCACTTCAACAATATTTTTATTTATTTAATATTTGTAAGAATAAACAAATATAATCTTTTTTATGAAAAATTTTGTGGTCCGATTGTTTTTAAAAATGGTTATATAACATCTTGTACGATGGTAGTAGGGGTAATTATTGTCGTCAGCCAATATTCAAGCTCGTTCTCCACAAATTCGTCTGGCCAAGAGTATTTATATGGTGCAGAAATTGGTAGTTAGGAAGAGAACAACCTAATAAGCTTCACTAACTTCCTAAGGAGCCATTACTGCAGAACTCTGGAAACAAATCAGTTTTAAGGTCTTCAACAATTTCATGAGCAATTTGCAAATCAACAAAGCAGTACTATTTTGAAAGCGACGAATTTCATTCAAAAGTACTCTACCAGGATGAAAACGATGTGGTTTCGTACCACCGCCGGTAGCTGGTGCACTTTTACGAACTGCCTTGTTTTCTGACAACGTAAAGAAAATAAAAAATTAATTGTTTTAATAAAGGTAAAGAGTTATAAACAGAATAAAAATATTACCTGAAATGAAACATATTCCACTTCTGCTCTCTTCCAAAACTATATTCATTTGACTTCCATTGTCTTACAGTATTTCACTGATGCAAACCCCTATTGATCCATAATTAAATGTAAACTAATAATATGATAATTTATTACTGAAAATGCCACAAAGGTATGTACTTCTGCAGGAAAAATTATGAGCGCAAACAATGCTTGTCCTGAATCAATTCCAAGCACTGTCTGCCACTTAAACTTTTCCGGAAGATGTTTATATCTATCACACACTTACCTTTTCGGATTCTTGGGAACCTGTAGAGTTTCTGAGCTTTTTGAACACCCAAAACACGTCTGTGTCTCCTAAAATATAAATTTTGTTTTATTTTATTTCATAAATTTTACTACAATTAATACTTACGTCACCACTTTGATATTTTACAGCACAACAATGAATAAAATTAATTTTGTTTACAAAAAATTTTATTTTATTTGAGAAAGGCGAATTAATCAATTCGCCTAGTTTTTGACATTGTGTTTCACAAAAAAGATGCTTTGTTGTAATGAATTCGCTTTGCATATACCTGATAATTTTAGCATGCTATCACCTGTGCTGATGCATATACCTGTTTATTGTACCATGGTTATCTTATGTAATTTTATGTTATAGCATGCGTACTACAATATATATTTTTCTTTTAAACTCAAAGAATGAAAAGGTAGGTACAGCCAACAATCTAGGTTCGCTATGTATATAAAAATAAACATGTGAGTGCAGCATTTGAGGGACATCGACACTACTAGGTCTGGAGGCAGAGGAGGTCCTTCCAGCTATTATGCTTTACTACCAGTTGAGTTCAATCCGAGTGTATATATCCTTTATTATATAGAAAAAAACTAACATACAATTTTTATGAAAAAGAGGTTAGGTTTAACCCCATGCCAGCTCATTGACGGCGGCAATTGGCCGCGCCTAATATAAGACAAAAAAATTACTGTTACCGGGTTTCTCAGCCTTATACGGACTAAACGCTGCCTTCAGTCCACTGAGTGAGTAATTTAGAAAGAAAAGAGAAACAAATTATATATCCCAATCCAAGTATCGATTAAATAACGTATATATAATATAAAACTAAAGCCCTGTTTTAGTTTCAGCTTACAACTACTTCATTCACACACCATTCACCCCCAACCATTTCATGCCGGAGACAGCAATCACCCATTCACTCATCTATTCTACTCGACCTCTAGAACAACAACTATATAATGTGGTGAGTTTAAATCCTAACTTCCTATATATATTTGCGATTTATTTAACCCTAACTTATCTATATACTAAAAAATCGAGAATTTATCTGCACTAATTAAATACAAACCAAAATATAGTCGTGTTTTTACGTGTTCGTTAGTTATCCGAAATCGCTGGGACTAAGCCCACCAAGAACTTTAAAGTCTATGGCTTTAAGTCCTTGGCGTGAAATACCTCCAACGATTTCCCCTGTAGATTTTCAACGTCGTATAGGCTGTTACCAACAGGTTTAACTATCCTACACTTTATAAATTTGCATGCTAACTTTGCGTTATAGTTGTTCTTAAAGTCGCTTTGCTGGAAGTTTCTTCGATAAACTTCTTGCGCCGGAATGAATTTGACCCTTGTACAACGGTATTATAGGTCTTTTCATTCCTTAAATACGCTCTATGCAAAGTTTCTCGCATTTTTGCTCTTGTAAGGGACATTTGTTCCGGTTTACTGATTAAATTCAACTCGGTATCTTCTAAGCTTTTGAAGCGTCTAGCTAACTTATAAACACTGCCGTGCCCTATCATGTTCATGCCGAATAATGCAAAATATGAAGTAACCCCAATTTCGGACAGGTGTTTATCCCACTCCGACTGGTCGTCCTGTTAATACGAACGTATAGCAGCTAGAATCGACTGGTTCACTCGTTCGGACGCATTAGCTTGCGGTGCGTGTATTGCCGTACGGATGTGTCTAATGCCGAAGTTTTCTACCAATTTCGGCAATAATATTTCGAGTATTTGCTTTTGGTAATTCCTTTAGTAACACAAATTTTGTCAGATGGTCTAACACTATAAAAATGTAGCAGTTACCATTTTTCGACCGCGGATAGGGACCCAAAAAATCTATAAATATGGGCTGAAATGGACGTTCCGAGATATTTTCAGCTCCCATTGGTGGTCGCAGAGTCTTGTTTGTCGGTTTTAACTCCTTGCAAACCTGGCAGCTTAAAACGTAATCGCGTACTTGAGCATTTTGGTTTGGCCAATAAAAATACTCTTATGCGTCGAAGAGTTTTCCCAACGCCTCTGTGAGCTGCTTGCGGTGAGTTATATGCCTTGTGTATGATGTGTTTGGTCAATTCATGAGGCACCCATAGTTTCCATGAGAAATCCTCATTTAAGACCACCCCATCATACGGTCGAACTCGTTTATAGACGAAGCATTCAGTGACTTTCAAATCTGGCAACTGCTCAGAATTTGCTTCTATTGTAGAAACAAGTTCTGAATAATCATTGGATTTGAAAGCCTTTGAATCGAGATCGATCAGGCCTTCTACATTAGCTGAGACTTCATCCATTTCATAGCGTGATAGTGTGTCGGGTACAATATTTTGTTTCCGCTGCCTATGTTCAATGGTGAAATCATAAGATTGTAAATGTAGGCTCCATCGGGCTAACCCGCCACCTAAGTCTTTATGTGACATAAGCCACTTCAGACTGCTGTGGTGAGTTATCACGGAGAAAGGCATAAGTTCTATATAGGGCCTAAGCTTCTTAATCGCCAAGACCACTGCCAGATATTCACGTTCAGTCACCGAATAATTCTTTTGCGCAAATGTTAATTTGTGTGAAAAATATGCAGTTGTATGCTCATTTTCAGAATCGTCTTTCTGAAATTGCACTGCCTCAATGCCTATATCTGACGCGTCACACTGAACATAAAAATGTCTGTTGAAATCCGGGTGATTAAGTAGCGGACTTGAAATTAGAGCATTTGTGAGACGATCAAACGCTAGATTGGCTTCATCTGAAATGCTTACCCTTTTTCAGCGTGTCAAAGATTGTGGCTGCAATGGTGCATATTCGAGTTTAAATTTTCTATACCATCCTGCTGCACCCATGAAGCTCCTCACCTGCTTTGCCGTTTTAAGGTAGGCAAAACGAGTAATCTAATTATATAGCTTAGATATTTTAACTCCTTCAAACAGAATTTAGATTTCGCCACATTGATAGTCAACCCTGCTTTCTCCAAACTATTAGATACTTCGATTAGCAGTTCCAGGTGTGTCTCGAAATCTGGAGATACTATCAAAATGTCATCTAGGTAGACAAAAACTCTATTACGAAGTGCTGCCGGGATCACTTTATCCATTAACCGACATATCCTTTGAGCTGCATTACACAGCCCAAACGGCATGACTGTAAATTGATAAAGTGGTCGCCCAGGCACCGTAAATGCAGTTTTTTCTCTACTAGACGGCTCTAGTGGTATCTGCCAGAAAGCGTCCGTTAAGTCGACACGATATATATATCGTGTCTCCTAGCCGGCTGAGCAAGCCTTCAATGTGTGGCAAAGGATAGGCATCCTTGACCCCAAGGTCAAGCATCCTATCTAACTCTGCAAACATAAATGCTTGTACAGCCGGAGAAACAGGGTAATGTCTATCTTTGACTGGGACTGCATCGCCTGTATCTATGGTATGTTTTTCTAGGTGTGTTTTACCTAGTCCTTTTTTTGTATAGCAAGGGAACCTCGATATCACAAAATCCAGATTCTGGCGCTCTTCAGCCATCAAGTTATGAGTTAAAACTCCTGGCGTATTTCCTGTCTCTTGTCTGAGACCTATCCCATTAGTTGTGAGACTATCTACATTGGCAAATAGCTTAAAAACCTTCATAAAGTCGACTCACAAAAATAACTCACGACTCAAGGTAGGCATTAAGTAGAACGTTATGGTCTGCGTTGTTTGGCCAAACGTTACACTCGCCCGCACACGGCCTACGATGTCATGCCGGGTACCGTCGGCTGTCTTGATTAACGTAGAAAAGTCATGGACTTCTAGACCAGCTTTCTCTATAACATCCAGACAATCGCGGCCCAAACACGTTACCGTAGCCCCACTGTCTAGCAAACCCTCAATTTCATGCCCGTTTAAATTTATGCGAGTATACAGACGGGCGTCTCTGCCCTCATAAATTGTAGCGGACGAAATTTCGAGTCTCAGTGCCTTACGCTTTTTGTATCTCTCACGCGCTCGCTTAATTCTATTCGATACTAACCCAAATCTAATCCTAGCTTCCCTATACTCCTGCATTCCAACATGCAGAGGCTTGAGTTCCCTCAAGCGGGGTGTTTCACTAACTATATTTATCCTATTTTTATTTTCTAAAATTTTAACTACTATACTATCATCTTTTTGTTGTTGTTGAGGCCTATTGATTGGGTCTAGACCTCGGTTGAACGCGCCTGCCCAGTTTGAGGCATGTTCCGTGCCCTGTTTCCCTTGCACCGAGGGAATTTTGGTGCTACTACCTCTTCCTGACCACACCTAAAACAAAAAATGCGTGTGACCGGTTCTAGGCAATCCATGAACGCATGACCTACCACTTTACAATTCCAGCACTTGTAATGGCCTGTAGCACGTAGAGCATCCACTTCAACGTCTGCCATCGTACCGGCATCTTCCTCCCAGTTCACCTCATTCACTCTCTGAGTGCAATTAGATCGCTGCGGGTAAAGTTGTCGCTACGTCGTCAACAAATTTTCTGCCCTCCTCACCTCTCGGCAGAATTCGGATAAAGTCCGGAGGTGCACAGAAAACCTCATTTGAGCTAGTTATGGTTTTAGATTGCCTCGCATTATTTCAACCAACTGGTCTTCATCATATGGAGTTTGATGCTGATTTCTGAGTTTGATTATTGCATTGTAAAAATCATCAAATGGGTTCTGAGGCAACTGTCTGCGGTTTAAAATCCGCATCTGGATTTGATATTTTCTTTCATACCGCCTATATTGCGCCAAAAGTGCCTTTTCCAGATCTTCCCATGTGTTAATATTTACGATTTTTCTATAATCCCAGTACCAATCCAGTGCTGAGCCCTCAAGCAACAGATGAAAGCTGCGTAATAACTCCCCATCCGGACAATTATAATCGGCTCTTAAAGCGCTTACCCTAAAGATAAATTCCTGCACATTCATACCTTTCGATGTGCTATCGAATTTTACACCTTATTTGTCCAGCTTAAATTTGTCAAGCGGCTCATGCTGCATGGGCATAGACATAGCTAAATTATAATTCAACGGCTGATAACTAGGCTGTCGACAATTTTGCTGCGGGTAATTTTGCTGTTGGAAATCTCGCTGAGAGTAATCTGGCTACGATCGTTGTTGTGCTATAGGTGCTGAAAAAGCGTTCTGCGGGTATTCTTGGAGTGAAATACCTGAGCCTGCACGATAATGATCTGGCTGGTAAAGACTGTTATATTTTAATGAATCTATTACTGATCCTCGAATGTGCGGCTGAAACGGATAATGATTCTAGACTGCTGTACTTGACGATGGCAAATTATACTGCCGATATTCAGTAGGTTGGTGGCTCATATTACTTACACACCCAGGCTGTTGTGGCGGTAAATAATTTCGCTGTGGTTATGAGTTTTGTAGCTGAGACTGCACCACCTGTGGTGGCTCAGTCTCTATACCTACATTACGTGGAGCCGGAGTCAACTGGATGTTGCGTCTGCGCGCTTTGCGCCTGCGGCGGCACATATTCCCTTGCTTGCGGTTGTGTGCGTTCAGATCTAGAGATCTAGTCACGGCAGAAGGCCGGTAACCAACTGGTGGCTGGGGTACAAATGGCTGATCTGTCTGAGTGCGCAATTGTATATTGCCGTTAGAAGTGAAAACCATTGATCGTGCTGTTCCGGCTCTATCTGCTGCAGCTGTTGCTATCGCGTGCCGTACTTCTTCCAAAGCCTTTTGAGTTTTGGCATCCATCTCCTGTGCCCATTTCACCTGACTTAAGCCCACGGTGGCTTCTACCATTTGCTGCAGACCACTGGGATCAGTGGGACTGAAATCGGCCGCTTCGCAGTCAGCTCTGTTTCCGGCCGTGGTACTGTTCAGCGAAGACGAATGTCTTACTTGCTGTGCAATCTCCGGACTGAGCTTATAGTTGGACGTCGTGGCGCTTATTGGGTCATGGATTGTGGCAAAAGTTGTTATATATGACCCCGCTGATGGATTAACTAACACAGGCATGGTTGTTGTAGTCGTACTTGCGCTGGCTGCAGGTGTATCGTTCGAATCGGCCATCATCCTATTGGCGCTCCGCGTCCACACCATTTAATGCTACTAGCTTGAAAATAACTAAACTATATAAAACGCTTAAAAATATCGATGTAATAAACCTATTAATTCAATTGACAAAAAAAAAATTTTTTTTAAAACCACTCGGCTAAAAGGAAATATAAAATAAATTAGATATAAAAAATATAAAAAATTATTGTATATATTAAAAAAAGGAAAAAGAAACAACAATCACAAATAACTTGTAAAAGTGTTGCAAAAATCAATTTATGTGTATGTTAATAAAGAAATTCAGAAACTAAAATAATAAATCTTTTTTTTATGCTAAAAAAAATTAATATAAATTAAATATATCAAAAAACATTAAACTAAAACACTATGATCTATTTTACGCTGCTTACAGATTCCCAAAGAACTTTAAAATTTTCCTATCACGGAAAATACTTCGGAATGCAATACTCTAACTAAACTTCTTCTATGCGGTATTTTCCAGGGCAGAAAGAAAGGTAATCAAGGTACTCGTTTCTTGTTGATTTTGCTTGTCTGTGCATATGTGTGCGATTATTAATACTTCATATTAGTTCATTGGTTTCAGGGATGAAAAATTGATAAGAAGACCTACCGACGACTTCACACATCCCCAACTGCCAGACCGCAGCTGATGTCAACAACTTAGGTTCTCTCCACAATAACTGGCCGTCAGCCATTGTGAATCTGTAAGTCGGTAAGTAGGATTATTGCTAATCCCGCTTACGTATTTTGCTCCCCATATAACACCTTTCTTTGTCAATCTACCCCTTTTTTCAACAACTCGAGCAATTAGAAATTTTAATTCTCAAATTAATTTATTCTAAGACTCAACTTGCGAACAAAAAGGTAGAACGCTGAATCAATTGAATCCTCATGACCCGATCACCATCACCCTATGTCGCAACGCGTTCCCAGGTGCTCAGCCTTGCGAAACGGGATTTACATAGGTAATTGTGATATGTGCCATGAACATTTATCTGACTCGCCAGCCAAAGAAAGGTGTTATACAGCAGCTGACAGATTCCCACCAGAAGGCATCGCTACTGGGTAGGGACTCTTAAATGACCTCCCAGGTCATACGCCTCCGATGGCAATCCGCCAAGTACTGTTTCAGAGAACCTGGTTCTTACTTTTGTTCTGCTACGGGCCCCACGTTGGGCGCCATTTTATTTATAATCATCGATCTACTATCTACTATCTGTCACCTGTTTGTGTTGTGGTTTTGCCATTCGCCTCTGACAAACATCAGGCGGCAATGGTTACCAGACTGCTGGCCGCGCTGGTATCTTGGCGGTTGCTCCGGCTGAAGCTCGCCGACGGGGTGTGGTTCTTGCCAGCCAGTCTGGATGTCCACCGGTTGATTATAAATAAATTTATAATACCAGCCTTTAGTGTCAGGTGTTCGACACAGAAAATTTTTTTTGGTTGATTTGAGGCCCGAAGTCAAACGCGTTTTTCTCACCCCCTGCACACACATACTTACTCCAGACAAGACGCAATCCTCTGGCGGCTGGTCTTCCAGGTCTTTTCCCTCCCCTTAGGAGTCGTGAGGCTCCTCCGTGACATCCTCTTATCGGTATAGGATGTCCCAAACGTAATCCCTTGGATTGCCCTTCCTTTTTCCTCTTACTTACCGCATATTAAATTCTTTATTCCGCCATGTTAAGAATCGCTAGCGTTTTTCAGGATATAATGGGATACATATTTATTAAAAAGAGGTGATAAATTCAAACTTCAAACCAAGGTATTTTTTAAATCTATTAAATTTTTGATTAAATAAAAAAACCATATTTGAAAATTTAAACATAAGTAAACTATTTATACAAATATCGAAATGGCGAAAGGAAATTAAAAATACAACAAAACTAAATTTGCGCCAAAACAAAAAGTATAATGCAATAAAAAAAAATATTTCAACTGACTTAGGTCACGGCCGTCTGTTCGTGGCGTGTCCTAATTAAAGCTTTCCGTCGTCTAGGTGAGAAAATTCTGTTCCCATATAAATAAACCTTTTCCTATTTTGCTTAAGGAAACTCTAGGAAAACTCCCTTTAGACTACGCTAAACTAATCCGCGTGCACTTTTTGCTTTAAAATATAAAACTTGCAAAAAGGTATGTCTCCGTTCGCGAAAAAACTTTCCCTCCACAAACTTAAAAAAATTCATATACATATATACATATTAATAACACTGTCCGTTTTAGGTCACGTCGTGTACGTCCGTGTCAACTAAAGGCACGATACCTGACCAAGGCTTCTTATCGAGATGACCCCAGGACCTCCTCGGATGGCGACTTCCCTCTACCAGTACCTTCTCACGACTTGGCGGACTTCAGTTCTGGATACTGTTGATGGGTATCTATCTATACAGTCCTTTCCTTATTTTGCAGTCGTTCCTTTCTCTTTCTTCAATTTAAGTCTTTCTCTTTATAGTTTTGATTTTATTTAGGCTTAGTGGTTTTAAACTTAACTATATATATTTAACCGTTTCAGGTGTTTTCCACTCTTGTCTTCTTTAATAGTTCTTTCTTTAATAGTTCTTTCTTTAATATTTCTTTCTTTAATAGTTCTTTATGTCTTTAAGTTTTTTTGTTCATATATATATATATATATATATATATATATATATATATATATTAATTTATTATTTGCTATTAAGTTCTTTTCCGTTTTTTTCAAATTTTCTTTTTCTTCCGTTATTACTGTTTTATTTCATAACACCACCAATTTCTTGTTTGTTTTCAGGTCAAAACTAAATAAAAAAATGAATTATCCACAGGAATTCTCACTACCGTTTCTTTCTCGATCTCGACCGTAAGTAAGTGTCAGACGCTACCTCCATTCCCTCCAAACCTTCCAAATCTTGCTTTTTGTTTTTCCCTCCAACATTCCTCACATATTTGTTTATATTTTTCCCAACCGCTAGCCTTTCTTCATATTTTGTTTTTATAACATAGTTTGTTTACATATATGAAAAAACATAGCCTTACCCACAGATAGGCTGCACACGACAAACCCACCCACTCCTGGAAAGCCTTATCGCGTCCAGGAGAGGAGGACAAGTGCTTCACCTGTATCTGGGATTTCGGCAAACAAATTCTTTCGTCACAACAAATTCTGTTTTCTTGATATGGCATCTCTATCCCCCTATGAATGAGTACACCCATAAATGACTTTTTATACATAAATGACTTTAGTGTTCCTAAGTTGGTACAATGGTGCAATAAACAGGTATATGCATCAGCACAAGTGATAGTGAACTGATTGTCAAAATTTCTTAAATTCGCCGCATTTTTGTTTTCTGTTTACTATGTTTTGGTTGTTTGAAATTCTTAAATATAAAGTTGAAATTTTTATTCATTGATTTCAAAATAAAGTTATATGAGTATTAATTATTTTATCGGTATCTGAAATCAAATACCATTCCCAAAATTCTATACAAACGGACAATTGGCGATGTGATATCATTGCAAAATAAGTTACATACAATATATACAAAGATTTGAGCAATCACTTCAACAATATTTTTATTTATTTAATATTTGTAAGAATAAACAAATATAATCTTTTTTATGAAAAATTTTGTGGTCCGATGGTTTTTAAAAATGGTTATATAACATCTTGTACGATGGTAGTAGGGGTAATTATTGTCGTCAGCCAATATTCAAGCTCGTTCTCCACAAATTCGTCTGGCCAAGAGTATTTAGATGGTGCAGAAATTGGTAGTTAGGAAGAGAACAACCTAATAAGCTTCACTAACTTCCTAAGGAGCCATTACTGCAGAACTCTGGAAACAAATCAGTTTTAAGGTCTTCAACAATTTCATGAGCAATTTGCAAATCAACAAAGCAGTACTATTTTGAAAGCGACGAATTTCATTCAAAAGTACTCTACCAGGATGAAAACGATGTGGTTTCGTACCACCGCCGGTAGCTGGTGCACTTTTACGAACTGCCTTGTTTTCTGACAACGTAAAGAAAATAAAAAATTAATTGTTTTAATAAAGGTAAAGAGTTATAAACAGAATAAAAATATTACCTGAAATGAAACATATTCCACTTCTGCTCTTTTCCAAAACTATATTCATTTGACTTCCATTGTCTTACAGTATTTCACTGATGCAAACCCCTATTGATCCATAATTAAATGTAAACTAATAATATGATAATTTATTACTGAAAATGCCACAAAGGTATGTACTTCTGCAGGAAAAATTATGAGCGCAAACAATGCTTGTCCTGAATCAATTCCAAGCACTGTCTGCCACTTAAACTTTTCCGGAAGATGTTTATATCTATCACACACTTACCTTTTCGGATTCTTGGGAACCTGTAGAGTTTCTGAGCTTTTTGAACACCCAAAACAAGTCTGTGTCTCCTAAAATATAAATTTTGTTTTATTTTATTTCATAAATTTTACTACAATTAATACTTACGTCACCACTTTGATATTTTACAGCACAACAATGAATAAAATTAATTTTGTTTACAAAAAATTTTATTTTATTTGAGAAAGGCGAATTAATCAATTCGCCTAGTTTTTGACATTGTGTTTCACAAAAAAGATGCTTTGTTGTAATGAATTCGCTTTGCATATACCTGATAATTTTAGCATGCTATCACCTGTGCTGATGCATATACCTGTTTATTGTACCATGGTTATCTTATGTAATTTTATGTTATGGCATGCGTACTACAATATATATTTTTCTTTTAAACTCAAAGAATGAAAGGGTAGGTACAGCCAACAATCTAGGTTCGCTATGTATATAAAAATAATTCCTATCTTTTACTTTCAGGGGTCTAGGTTGGGAATGGAAGAATAAAAACAAACATGTGAGTGCAGCATTTGAGGGACATCGACACTACTAGGTCTGGAGGCAGAGGAGGTCCTTCCAGCTATTATGCTTTACTACCAGTTGAGTTCAATCCGAGTGTATATATCCTTTATTATATAGAAAAAAACTAACATACAATTTTTATGAAAAAGAGGTTAGGTTTAACCCCATGCCAGCTCATTGACGGCGGCAATTGGCCGCGCCTAATATAAGACAAAAAAATTACTGTTACCGGGTTTCTCAGCCTTATACGGACTAAACGCTGCCTTCAGTCCACTGAGTGAGTAATTTAGAAAGAAAAGAGAAACAAATTATATATCCCAATCCAAGTATCGATTAAATAACGTATATATAATATAAAACTAAAGCCCTGTTTTTGTTTCAGCTTACCACTACTTCATTCACACACCATTCACCTCCAACCATTTCATGCCGGAGACAGCAATCACCCATTCACTCATCTATTCTACTCGACCTCTAGAACAACAACTATATAATGTGGTGAGTTTAAATCCTAACTTCCTATATATATTTGCGATTTATTTAACCCTAACTTATCTATATACTAAAAAATCGAGAATTTATCTGCACTAATTAAATACAAACCAAAATATAGTCGTGTTTTTACGTGTTCGTTAGTTATCCGAAATCGCTGGGACTAAGCCCACCAAGAACTTTAAAGTCTATGGCTTTAAGTCCTTGGCGTGAAATACCTCCAACGATTTCCCCTGTAGATTTTCAACGTCGTATAGGCTGTTACCAACAGGTTTAACTATCCTTCACTTTATAAATTTGCATGCTAACTTTGCGTTATAGTTGTTCTTAAAGTCGCTTTGCTGGAAGTTTCTTCGATAAACTTCTTGCGCCGGAATGAATTTGACCCTTGTACAACGGGTATTATAGGTCTTTTCATTCCTTAAATACGCTCTATGCAAAGTTTCTCGCATTTTTGCTCTTGTAAGGGACATTTGTTCCGGTTTACTGATTAAATTCAACTCGGTATCTTCTAAGCTTTTCAAGCGTCTAGCTAACTTATAAACACTGCCGTGCCCTATCATGTTCATGCCGAATAATGCAAAATATGAAGTAACCCCAATTTCGGACAGGTGTTTATCCCACTCCGACTGGTCGTCCTGTTAATACGAACGTATAGCAGCTAGAATCGACTGGTTCACTCGTCCGGACGCATTAGCTTGCGGTGCGTGTATTGCCGTACGGATGTGTCTAATGCCGAAGTTTTCTACCAATTTCGGCAATAATATTTCGAGTATTTGCTTTTGGTAATTCCTTTAGTAACACAAATTTTGTCAGATGGTCTAACACTATAAAAATGTAGCAGTTACCATTTTTCGACCGCGGATAGGGACCCAAAAAATCTATAAATATGGGCTGAAATGGACGTTCCGAGATATTTTCAGCTCCCATTGGTGGTCGCAGAGTCTTGTTTGTCGGTTTTAACTCCTTGCAAACCTGGCAGCTTAAAACGTAATCGCGTACTTGAGCATTTTGGTTTGGCCAATAAAAATACTCTTTTATGCGTCGAAGAGTTTTCCCAATGCCTCTGTGAGCTGCTTGCGGTGAGTTATATGCCTTGTGTATGATGTGTTTGGTCAATTCATGAGGCACCCATAATTTTCATGAGAAATCCTCATTTAAGACCACCCAATCATACGGTCGAACTCGTTTATAGACGAAGCATTCAGCGACTTTCAAATCTGGCAACTGCTCAGAATTTGCTTCTATTGTAGAAACAAGTTCTGAATAATCATTGGATTTGAAAGCCTTTGAATCGAGATCGATCAGGCCTTCTACATTAGCTGAGACTTCATCCATTTCATAGCGTGATAGTGTGTCGGGTACAATATTTTGTTTCCGCTGCCTATGTTCAATGGTGAAATCATAAGATTGTAAATGTAGGCTCCATCGGGCTAACCCGCCACCTAAGTCTTTATGTGACATAAGCCACTTCAGACTGCTGTGGTGAGTTATCACGGAGAAAGGCATAAGTTCTATATAGGGCCTAAACTTCTTAATCGCCAGATATTCACGTTCAGTCACCGAATAATTCAAGAGAGCTTCGTAACATCCAATAGACCAAGATATATACAAAGGTAAAATCATTATTATAGAAGCGGATTTCAATATACTCGGACTATTAACAATAGTTTCAACAGATCACAAGGACCATGTAGAAATGCTAGAGGTAACAACGTAGTCACAAGAATTAGAGAAGAAAGAAACCTGCATAATTGTGAAAATAGAAGAGATGTTTGATACACAAATTATAACAGTTTCAGAGGATTGGAGGAGGGAAAAAGAATAAATGTTTATAGGATATTAAAAAAGAATAATGAAGCAAGATGAACAATGAATAGGCTTAAGAAGACTAAGGAAAAAATTATAAAATGCAAACCAACAATAACGTTTTTAATTTGTTGTCGAAATTAAGGCGATATTCCTAATTTCACTAAAAATTCCACTAAAAATATTCTAATATTTTCCATGAAAACGGCCAACCGTCAACAAAATTTATGATATGGAGAAATTTTCGAGGAAAGATGCTTAATTCGACTACAAAACAAAAACATGAAAACCCAAAAAAGTATAACAACGAATTATCAGACATAGAAGCTAAATTGAGAGGAATTTTAAATGTTATTATATATTTTAGAATATACAGAAAGAATTGCAGAAACATTCACATATAAAACTAAACAGGTACATATTAAAAAATTAAATTGACTTTTTAGTTTGCAAGAAAGAGAGCTAGGAATCCGATTAAACCAAAAATGGTTTGTCAATAAATCTAATGTATTGTTAAATACATTTTTTCTTTAAGGAAAAAATATGCATTACCTATACAAGGTAATAATTTTCCTATTATGAAGGCAATAGCAAATGGAGAAGACTTCATCCAGACTATACAAGACAAGGAACAAGAGGAGATAGTTGGGTCAAGATTTACTATGATTTTAGATAAACATATTAATAGAAGTAAATTGACAAATAGGGATAAATATTTAAATGATTGTCTAAAATCAACTAGCATTTTTTTAAATAAAATAAACATGTAATAAAGATTCTTCTACTAGATTATAAAAGTGTAATAATGATTTAGTTGAAGAACTTTTGTAATGGTTTTCTGATGTTAGATAAAGGTTAATGGACTCTCTTGAGGAACAGTACGCACGTACTGGGTAGCTAGCTAGATCGGGAGGTATGGGCAAGGCTCTTGTTCCAATGGACCATCTCCTTACAATAGGATAAATTTTACGTGCGATTTAAATGCCCGTATAAGTCTTACTAAACATTATACCCAGTAAAGGTTCGGTTATTATTAATAATATTAGCTAAGATATAATAGCTAGGCCTTTTAACCCACCCCACTGGGATATTCGTTTTAGGCTATAGAATAATAGATATTCTGTATTTTCGGATATCCATAACATTTTCCAACCCTATCCTTGAACCTTGAAGTTCTGCTTCAAAAGAAAATTACACTATCATTGTTAAATTCAACTGTATGCTATGTATTTAGATCAATTCATTTTTCTTCGCTTATAAAGTTAATTTCTCTTAAATAATTTGAGTATGGATAATGAATATAGCTTATGTTATTTACATTTTCTGAGGTGATTTTATTGTGATGGACAACCACGTACTTTTAATTCATAATGATAGGAATCGCATTAAACAAAAATTTGCATGTACTTCTAGAATATGCTATATACGTAAACGATTTTAATGAGAGAAAAAAAGAAACACTAATATTGTGGTACACAATCAAAACAAAACCACCAATATTAAATAAGAATGAAAAGAATAAAAAACATTATCAATGAAATAATATGTATATAAGTAATAACAACAATGATAATTTAAAGATTTGCAAATAAAAAAAAATGTATTTGGACTTACAGTAGAGTCTCGATGCTGAAGGCCTTTTGCTCGTTGTCGTTGAATTCACGTTACATCGGTTTATTTTTCCTTTTTTTTGTGTTAATATTTAAGATTTTTCCCTTACATGTATAATTTTTTTTTCTTTTTTAAGTTACGAGAAAAAAAAACTTGTTGACAAAAGGTTATGCTTTCAATTTAGAGTTAGAACTAAATTTGTGTATAATGGTCAAAATTATCTGTACTACTTATTTGTTGGGGTTAGAATGCACATTGTATCTCAACAAACGATATTGTGATTTAATTATGGTGTAATTGAGAAATGCAAGTTACTAGAAACGATACGACACGGGTATCTGTCGAGCGATTTCCGGGCAGATTAGGCCTTTCTCCTATTGCCAAATCCCTGCATAAGTTATTAGAGTCACTCGAGACCAAGATAAAATAGCTGAATGAACAGACAAAAAAAAATATGTGTAAGCATTGATTATACGGAGTGTCTGGTGTGCGCTTTTATGTATGTAAAATACTCTACCTTTAGATACACTTCTTTTCTGCACACTTATTAGTTCACAATGCTAGCTGTTTGTACAATTGCGAGAGTAAGGATTTTTGTTCCTAGCTTTAATTGCACTTCGGAATAACGTTAGTAATTCTATACCTAGGTTCTTAATTTTGGTAATATTACTATGTACTCGTCGCTTCCACTGCCGCAACCAAAAAGAACGTCGCGTGATTTTTTCTGTAACACAAAGCTCGTTTTGTATCGGTTGTACATGGCTACGTTATATCATGTATATTATTTTGTGTTATTTTTTTCCTTTCAAGATTATCGTAAAGCTTTTACTCTTTCCTTACGTCCAACTTGAATGCAGAAAATGGACAACTCTATAATAGTATTAACTATTTTACTCATTCGCATGTATATACTTTTGATAATATACTCATGATTGACTTTACCGATACTCGATACAACCAAATAGTGAACTGATATAAGCATGAGAGAGGTTAAATAGTGTAGAGTTGTAATTTTGGTATTGCAGAGCAATATCATCGTTTTCGCAAGACAATCTTTAACATCCCCTTATGTACGTATACACATATACATACATATATGAGTATACTATACGCATAATATTACTAGGTGGCAATATTTAACATAATAATACTAATGAATACATTACAAAACAGCTTTGATTGACTTATATTTATACGGAAATAAAAGCTGCGAATATCTGATTATTATGATATAGAATTTTGTATTTATTTAATTAATTTAAAATTATTTTTGCTATTTCTTCATATCTCGCTAGCGTTTGCTTAAAGCAAATAAATTGCCGTAAACTTGTCATATACACCATAAGTGTCTTAAAAGTTTTTGAACAGTTTCGATTTGAATTGAACTCCGTTGTCGGTTGTTATGGACTCCAGCATCCCAAATACATGAAATATACGTTTTTTAAGGAATTCAATGATAGCGCTTGCTGTGAATTTTTTTTATTGGCTCTAAGAAATGAAACTTGGACAATTGATCCAATACAATAATAATTCCTACATTTCCTGATGAGGATCTGGGATACGGTCCCAATAGATCTAAATACAGCCGCTGGAAAACGCGAACTGATGTAGATTGTTGTCCCATAGGGGGTCGCAAACATTTGTTAGAAGCTTTTGTTTTTTTTGCAAATTTCACAGGCTGCTACATACTGAGCAGTTTGATTTGCCATTTTGAGCCTAAAATAAAAAGCTTTCAGGCGACGCAATGTCTTTCTCACTCCCCCGAGAGCACGTAATGGGTGATCATGAGCTCTTTTTATAAGATCATGTGTCATAGACGTGAATACCCACAATTTTTATGAAAACTCTTCCTGCAAGTCATTCCTAGTCGCATACCCACACCTCTTATACGCAAATAATTCAAAATTTTAAAATCTGGGAGGTATTTAAGGATTGCTTTCAATCTTTCTAATAAGGACATATATTCGGCCGATTTGAATTCTTCTGATTTTAAATCTATTTCAAGTGAATTTTCAATTTCCGATATAAAAGCACTTTGAACGATATCCAATAAAATTTCACAATTTTCAGAATATGCTCGTGATAGGGAATCTGGAACTATATTCTGCGTTCCTTTTCGGTGACGAATGGTAAAGCTAAATCCTTGTAACCTTAGGGCCCATCGGGCTAGTTGTCCGTGCAAATTAGTCTGATTCATGAGCCATTTAAGGAAGGCATGGTCCGTTATAATTTCAAATTTGTGACCTTCTACGTACGCCTGAAATTTTTTATCGCCATAATAGCAGCAAGGCATTCTTGCTCCGATACTGTGTAGTTCCTTTGGGCCGGTGTTAGCTTATGACTCATATATGCAATCGGTACTTCTACCAGGTCATCATTGGTTTGCGCGAGAACAGCTCCTATGCCATATTGGCTTGCATTTCACTGGATTGAAAATTGGCGAGTAAAATCGGGATTATGCAAAACGGGGGCTGAATTCTTGAGCTCTTCAAATGAAGACTTAGCTTCTTCAGACCAATTGAATTTCCGGTTTTTCTGTAGCATGTCAGATAAAGGCGTCGACAAAGTCGCAAAGTTGCGAATAAAACGCCTATACCACCCACACATATTCAGAAATCTTCTTAACTGTCGCGCTGACGTTGGTAGAGGGAATTCTCGTATGGACTGAACTTTGTCAGGATTTGTCTTTATCTACCCATAGTCGATGATATGGCCTAAGTACCTAACTTCTTTTAGTAGAAATTTACCATTCTCCATATTAATGGTCAGATCGGCTGTTCTAATGTGAAGTGCCACTTCGTGTAGCAGTAAGATGTGTTCTTGAAACGTTTCGGTAATTAAGAGCAAATCGTCTAAATACACAAAAATCTTTTCTCGCAAATGAACTGGTATTATTTTGTCCATGAGTCGGGTCATCGTCTGTGGTGCATTGCACAACCCGAAGGGCATTGTGACGAAATGATATAACGGGCTACCTGGAACAGTAAAAGCTGTCTTCTCCCTAGGCTTTTTAATCCAAGGGAATTTGCCAGAAAGCGTCCTTTAGGTCTAGACTGGTGATTAATCTAGCCTTTGGAAGCCTACTAATAATTCCTTCAATAAGAGGTAAGAGATACGCATCTTTGACCGCAACGCCGTTAAGCTTTCTAGCATCAAGGCAAAGCCTGACCTTTCTCGGTTTCCGCACAAGAGCTACCGGCGAAGGCCAAGGACTTTGCGACTCTTCGATAACACCTAACGCTAGAATCCTGTTTATTTCCGTAAATAACAGTTTTTCTACAGCAGGTGAAACGGAAAACATCTCTGCTTAACTGGTTTGCTGTCCCCGATACATATACTGTGCGTAACTAGTGTTCTTTTACCCGGACCCTCTTTTGCATATGATGGGAAAAAATCAATAGCGGCAGCAAGCTTGCTATTCTGCTCTGTATCTAATACGTGAAAGTTGTTATTTAACTCCAATTCATTTAGGTTTAAACATGTCTTGTATATAACATTTTTGGCAAACAAATCTTTTGCCAAGCCAAAGGTTTTCACAAAGTCCACTCCCAAATATAAATTTTGTGTCAACTGAGGAATTATCAGAAATGTTAGGCGTTTAGTTTTCTCCCGAAAAGTGACTAGTGCAGCATGGTTTTTCGCGTCTGCCGTTTTTTAGGACAATTTCGAACTTATTATATTTATGCTGGTTGTTGTCTAAAAAGGTTTGTGCATACTGCGCTGCAAAACATGAAATCGTGGTCCCAGTATCTATTAATCCAACTATGTACGTCATTACTGTACTATGTACGTCTTCACTGTTGCAAATGGCCTTAAGTCGAACTGACTCACATTTGAAATAATACCTGAACAGAAATATTTGCGATTCTCCTTTATTTTTCTCTAATATTCTCTTAATCTCTTGATGTATTGTTTAGAACTTACAACTTCACTAATCTTTTGTTCAAAAATCCTAATTGTACAATTCGGTTTGAATTGGTTAGCAGCACCGCACCCATAACAGAAAATTTTCCTTTCACCTAAGCACTCGTCAAAACGATGCCCCCTCTCTATGCAATTCCAACATACTACATACCTCTTTAATTTCATCCAATCGGACAAACATATCGCTTTTGGTAAGTTCAGAAATATACTTGCGCGGCATTGCAGCGACGGTATTCAAGCTCTTAATCTAGCATTTCATGTTTGGGTGCAAACTCATTTAACTGGGCAATAGATTCAATATTAAAATGCAATAACTCTTTTCGAATGTCAGGCTTTAAATTACGTTTAATAATTTCAACCATTTCATACTCACTAAGGGGAGTTTGAAAGCGATCGATGATTTGCAAAATTTCATCGTAATACGTATCGAAGTTGCTCTCTTCAATCAAAATCTGTTCGCCGATCTCTAAACTGATTTTTGAGCTCAACGCGCAATATATTCCAATCTATTCTAATACAATTCGCCAGAACCAATTTAAGGCCTTACCGCTAAAAAGTAAATGGACATGGCTGCACAATATATCAAAATCGCCTCGCAAACCTTGAACGGTGAGCGCGTGTACCCGATATTTAAAATTATCTACAGATAACTTTTATTCATTTTGACCCCTAAATTTAAAATGCCATACTGATATTATGTTAGATACTTTATCTGTACTAAGATCTAAATTTTCATTGAAAACTGTCCTCCTAGTATTTTGTCGGTTTTAAGTATTTATACCTATATTGCCGTAAAAATTATGATTTTCAAGGCTGGGTCTGGGATTAGGATTGTTTGATCTGTTATTATTACTAATATTTCGACTTCAAGCATTCTGAGTCATATTTGATGAGTTTCCTATGCTGAGTCTGGAGGTGGTGTCCTGGTTTATGTTAAGTGATTCGAATTGGTTTTTGACAGCTTCATTAATCATATCTTGAAGGGTATTATCACTTACATTATTGAAAATTCCGGTTTTCGCCACGCTTAAAGAATTTGTAGATATGTTAAGTAACTCTTCTGACTCAGTACTGCCTTTATTAAACTTAAGCGTTTGAATTATAGTATTTCCCATTGAATTAAGTTTAGTATTTTTATTCTGAGACGAAGCTTTAGGTATGGCTTCGCGCTTTGTGCTGCGCGTATGGCTAGCAGTTAATGAGGCCGTAGTAACCCCAGTTGGAATTTCAGTCGCGCATAAAATGTTGTGTGATATTAATTTAGTGGTTATACATGCTTTACCGCATGTGCGACAAGATTGAATTTCTTTAAGGACACTCACTATGCATTCCTTAGAGAATACGTGATCAAACGGGATGGACACTACAATGTCATCAAGTTCATACTCCTTTTGACAAATTGGACATTGACGCGACTTCGACTCTCGAAGCAATATTTTCATTACTATGAACAAGAGATATTTTGAATATAAAGCTTTAGAAAAAAACTTTGTAGTTTTCATATGAAATCAGCAGAACTTTCTTTAGGCTAAAAAATAAGGTTGTAAGGATATATATATACATATATATATATATATATATATATATATATATATATGTATATATGTATATGAATATATATATATATATATATATATATATATATTTGAACATATATATATATATATATATATATATATATATATATATATATATACATATATATATATATATATATATATATATATATATATATATACATATATATATATATATATATATATATATATATATATGTATATATATAAGAATTTTTTTTTTTTTTTACTAATAATTAATCGAACCTGGGTTTTCTGAATGTCACTAAAATGTAGAAAAAAGTATGAAATACCCAACAAATGAAAGAAAAGTGGACGAGTTGTGCAATTTACAATGTGTTCAATTCGTAAATCCAATGCTTCTCCCCATTTATTCAAATTTTCTAATTTCATCCAGCCATTAGCTAAAGACCAATAGCATTTTTTTAAAGCATGAAAATCGCTATACTCAAAGGAATAAATAGACACACAGCAAAACCGGACGGTAAAAAATAATAAGTATTTCATTAGTATATTTCCAATTCCAGCCTGGGGAAACTTTATTCTTGGCTAATATATAATTTGCTCTTAAGGTATTACAGCAGAAAATGTTTAAAATTTTTCCTTTTTTTTTTATTTGTTTTTTGGGGGTTCGAAAACTCACGACTGCGCCATTTAATTAATGATTGTTGTGGTTTGTATAAAAATTAATTTTATTGTAAATTAAACTTATTTAAAAAGAATAAAAAAATAGAAATTATGTATTTTATATTTTAGATTTAAAATTGAATTAAATTTAAATTTGATTGATAAAAACTTATAATATTAAACATGAAAATATGATCGATAGAAATAATATTAATAATGTTCAGAAAAATAGCAGTAATTAAAATAGGAACAAAGTAAAGTTAATTAAAAAGAAGTATTATGTATCTAAAGATATATAACATATAACTAGGGGGACAACCTGTAAACGCACTGACCAGGACGCTAGCTACATTGAAATTGTTTGTTAGATAGGTTTTTTTTTACGAATGTAGGTACTTACCTTGTTGGTGAACCCATTACCTCGTTTCTGTATTTCTCGCATCGTAAAATTACTCACATGAAGTGTGAAACAAAAAATTCCATCGTTTCTCGATTTGTGAGAAAAAAGTGTTTCTGTATTTGAATGCGAGAACAGGCAACACTGATTCTGTTTTTATTGGAATATTTCCAGTTATTAATTGTCAAATGCAAGTGAAATCTAAACAAAAGAAAAGCGAAAAGCCAAAAAGTTAAAATAAATAATTATTACTGTGGTTTGTGGATTATTAAATAAAAAATACAAAGTTTCAATTGTTAAATAAAAAAATGTATAGTGTTGCACTAATAACTGCTGAACAGCTTGATCGCCGAAATATGTTGCGGCTTTATCGCCAACAACTCAGAGATGCAACAGATCCATTCAGCATTCCGGAGCAACGATTCAGGGATTTATATCGTTTGAGCAGAGACGCAGCTCTTGTACTGTTCAATGATATAAGTCCCTACATGACAAAGGGTGTGAAAAAAACGTTTATACCGCAACCCATTCGAATGTGCACAGCATTACATTTTTTTGCTACTGGTTCTTATTACAGAGACATTGGACAGGATTTTACGGCTTCTGTAAGCAAAAGTGTTGTCTGCCGCTGTGTTCATGAGATAGCAGGTATTTTGGAAACTAAATTAATGGCTAAATGGATTAAGTTTCCTGCAGTTTCTGAATATGAATCTATAAAACAAAAGTAAATATTATTTACATACAAATGTTAATGTTTTTTGAAACATCTAAATTTTGAACACCATTTACAGATTCTATGAAGAAACTGGGTTTCCTGGCGTGATAGGGGCCATAGACTGCACGCATATTCGTATTAAACGACCAACACAAGAAGTTGAGGGCTGCTACTTAAATAGAAAAGGCTACCACACGAAAAATGTACAGCTGGTAAGAATTTGTCTCATTATGATTACAATTGTACTGCATTTACCAATTCTCCCATATACTTTCAGATATGCGACTATAATTTGAAAATTTTGGGAGGTTTTGCAAGGTTTGGTGGAGCAGCGCACGACTCTTATATTTGGGAAGCTTCGCGCATTAGCGTTTTATTGCAACAGCGGCACGAAAGAGACAGGAGCAATAATTCTTGGTTGTTAGGTATGTATTAGAGTATTCAATTATTTGACTTTGGGTTTTGTTCGAGTAAAGAATTAATCCATTTTTGGATTTTAAGATTGCTCGATTAATCGAGTGAGGTTTTCAAATTTTATATATGTAATTATATATTTTTATACATAATTACATATGATTATATACATAAGTATATTTATATAAAAATAAAAATACTTTAAATCGCAATAACAATTTAACTTTCAAATACATATTTTAAATTTTTTATGTATAAAATATTTCTAATTTTGCATCGATTCATTCAGGTGACTCTGGCTACCCTTTGCGACCATGGCTAATAACACCATACCGTTCATCAACTGAAGATGAAAAGCAGTTTAACACAGTACATGCCAAAGCCAGAAATTGTGTTGAACGCTTAAATGGTGTGTTAAAAGGCGTTTTTAGGTGCTTGCAAGTTGGATTGCACACCACACCACAAATGGCGGGAAAAATTGTAAATGCGTGCACGGTTCTACATAATTTTAGAAGGGAACATGGCTTGATGCGCGAAGATAATGAGCTAGCTATACAAGAGGAAGAAACTGTTTTAATTAACGATGAGGAAATAGAAGAACCACTACGTGAAGCTTATCGCCTTCGCGATAGACTGAAAACCAGAATTTGTAGCCGAAGATAATTTTAATTGTAATCAGCGTTGCGATTTATATATTTTAAAAAACTTTATTTCTGAAAAAAAAATCTTTTTTTTATACAAAAAAACTTTTTTCTGTAAAAGTATAAAAATTTTTAATAAATACACAAAAATTCGTTTGGAATAAATTTTTATTTAAAAAAATAAAGAAAATTAAATAAAAAATCACATTGTTATTTCTTTATAACCGAAAAATTACTTGTTTAAAAAACATAAAGCACATATGTATACATAAGTATATAATAAAAAAAACAAAATAAAATTCATATTAGATCTTAACATCTTGTCATCCTAAGAAGGTATTTTGAGGCAAATTATCTTGCGATCACCTGTTAAGAAATTCATTTAATATACTACATACAACAAAACAAACCAAAAATTTAATTCAAAATGTAATTTAATTCAAAATGTATGTAGTTTTACGGTTATTAAAACTATGCGACAAAAGAAAAAGACTTATACTGTGAAGTCTTTGTTTTTGCACTGTTGCGCTGTGTAATCAATTAGATAAAATTTTAATTCACTATTAGGACATTTTTGATTACTAATCATTACTATTACTAAAATTATCCTTAACAGATATGGCTTAAAACAAGGCTTTCTAAAAAGTAGACTGTGAGATTCAGGTACATGCAGATCCCGTAGCTAAAATTTTGTCAATTTTTTCTAAAATTTCAGAATTTTGCTTTTCGATTCGATTTAATCGTTCTATCACAGCGTTTTGCATTGATTTTGCTTCATTTAAAGCGTTGGCGTATTTGGAAAATGATTTAGTTGTGGATGTGGGTGAAACTTTATTAAGCAAAACTTTTGCAGAACTTGATGGTGGTGATTGTTTTCCTATTTTTATCTTTTTAATTGGCGGGATATATAATTCATCGCATTCTAAAAATTCAATGGATCTAAAATCCTAGAAAAATAAATATTATATTAATCAATTTAAACATTTATAAAACATATGTACGTACCTCTGATTCTTCTAATATAATACCGGATTCAGGAGTACATGAGTCGCCGTCTACGGCGTCAACGGTCATAATCTTAAGTACTTGTTCTTCTAATGGATTCAAATCACGGGGTACGTCTGCCCAGCTACCACCACCGGTTCTGTTCATGAATTTTCTTCTTGTGTTAATGGTCTTCTTAACCCCTGATTTGAGGTCTATCCAACACTAAGAACAATAAAGTAAGTCGAATCAATTATTATTGAATACATACGAAAAATCGGAGCAAATGTAGTTTAGTGAAGTTCCTCCAAACAAAATTAAAATTAGCCTATGTGATAGAAATGTCTATGACATAGAACTTCACGAAAGCCTAAATATCTTACCTTTTTCCATTGTTCTACACTCTTTTCACTCCCACCCAAGGAGTTTAAAGAAACTTTAAGTGACTCCCATTGCTCCTTGAAATTTGAATTTGCATTTATTTTGTCGAACTGCCCTCTAGCAAATTCTAAATTGGATAACATGTGGTCCACTAGTTTTTGCTTCTGTTGCTTAGAAATTCTTTCTATTTTCTATCCAAATTTAAAAAAGCAATTAACAAACAGTTCTTGTGTACATACATACATATGTAGATGTGTATATTTAATTATTTTATTGAAAGAACTTGCTACTTACCTTTTCTGCTGATTTGGGTTCCATATTTATACTCGTGCAAACGAAATTAAAAATATTTCTATATATTTGTTTGTCTCGCAACAATTTTAAATGTGGCTTATTTTGACAGTTCTTGTGAGAAACTTTTCGCATAATATTCTTACAGAAACACTTTTTCTCACATTCTTCCAATAATTGTTGGAAATTTATTTAAATGACAGATAATTCTCGCAAAATAAAGATACAGAAACACTTGTGTGAGAAAAACCATCTTTTGTTTCAATTTACACTGATTTTGTTGCAATTCGCTCGTTTCATGCGGAAGATTTTACGATGCGAGAAATACAGAAACGAGGTACATGTTTAAGAATGCTAGCAAGCAGTCGCCATGATATTGTTTAATGGCCATGATGTTGTTCTGTAGCAAGGCGAATTCATACAGGTTACTTTATTAGCGCAGATGGTTCTTAGCTGTTTGATTCGCCTTGAGCCGTAAGAAGCCAATCCTTCAAAATTTACTGACTTTTTCTTCATAAAGATTTTTGCTAAAATTTTATGTGGAACAATTCAAAGTTTGTTGTGCAATATATGACTGTGTACTATATGATTTTCAAGTAAACATCAAATATTTTTAATTTGCAAACAATTATAATTGTTATGCACATTACATTTATCATATTTTTTGACAATGGTTTTTGAAGGATTGCTTTTTGAAATAAGGCGAATTGCGATAAGGTCACCTTTATTCTGCGCCTTGTTCTGTAGAAAATGGTTTTAAATTCGCCTTGGTGGCAGGGGTCGAAAGATACCATGGCAGATGCCAGACGGTGACCATAATACAATAAACAGGTATATGCATCAGCACAGGTGATAGTGAACTGATTGTCAAAATTTCTTAAATTCGCCGCATTTTTGTTTTCTGTTTACTATGTTTTGGTTGTTTGAAATTTTCAAATATAAAGTTGAAATTTTTATTCATTGATTTAAAAATATATTTATATGAGTATTAATTATTTTATCGGTATCTGAAATCAAATACCATTCCCAAAATTCTATACAAACGGACAATTGGCGATGTGATATCATTGCAAAATAAGTTACATACAATATACACAAAGATTTGAGCAATCACTTCAACAATATTTTTATTTATTTAATATTTGTAAGAATAAACAAATATAATCTTTTTTATGAAAAATTTTGTGGTCCGATTGTTTTTAAAAATGGTTATATAACATCTTGTACGATGATAGTAGGGGTAATTATTGTCGTCAGCCAATATTCAAGCTCGTTCTCCACAAATTCGTCTGGCCAAGAGTATTTAGATGGTGCAGAAATTGGTAGTTAGGAAGAGACCAACCAAATAAGCTTCACTAACTTCCTAAAGAGCCATCACAGCAGAACTCTGGAAACGCAAATCAGTTTTAAGGTCTTCAACAATTTCACGAGCAATTAAACAAATCAGTTCTATTTTGATAGCGACGAATTTCATTCAAAGCTACTCTACCAGGATGAAAACGATGTGGTTTCGTACCACTGCCGGTAGCTGGTGCACTTTTACGAACTACCTTGTTTGGTGACAAAGTAAAGAAAATAAAAAATAAATTGTTTTAATAAAGGTAAAGAGTTATAAACAGAACAAAAATATTACCTGAAATCAATAAACATATTCCACTTTTGCTCTCTTCCCAGACTATATTCATTTGACTTCCATTGTCTTACAGTATTTCACTGATGCAAACCCGTATTCATCCATAATTAAATGTAAACTAATAATATGATAATTTACTACTGAAAATTCCACAAAGGTATGTACTTCTGCAGGAAAAATTATGAGTGCAAACAATGCTTGTCCTGAATCAATTCCAAGCACTGTCTGCCATTTAAACTTTTCCGGAAGATGTTTATATCTATCACACACTTACCTTTTCGAATTCTGGGGAACCTGTAGAGTTTCTGAGCTTCTTGGACACCCACAACACGTCTGTGTCTTATAAAATACAAATTTTGTTTTATTTTATTTCATAAATCTTACTACAACCAATACTTACAGCACCACTTTGATATTTTACAACAACAATGAATAAAATTAATTTTGTTTACAAAAAATTTTTTTTTATTTGAGAAAGGCGAATTAAAAAATTCGCCTTGTTTTTGACATTGTGTTTCACAAAAAAGATGCTTTGTTGTAATGAATTCGCTTTGCATATACCTGATAATTATACCATGGCGGTGACTGTATGGAATAGTGTAGCATTCCAGTGTTTTTTTTTTGGAGTAATAGTGGGTTTTGTTAATGTATTTGGATAGGGGTTAGATAGGTTTCCCTCTGATTCTGGACCATAGCAAAGTATGAGAATGATAGGGTTTTTCTAGTATTCGCCCTGTAAGTAGGTAATGCAGTGCACGAGGTGGCATCCCAATCTAAGCAGCTGACCGTCCAATAAAATGCTGGACAGCTGATTGTATTGGGAAGGTATCGGCGGTTTTTATGTTTACATAAATAAGAGCCTGGAGAAAAAACTAAGAGTTTAAAGAATGCGCTATATTTTAATTAGTGGACTGGAAAAAGCAGTAAGGCCGGGGAAAATATGAGCAAAGTTTTTAAAGTAGAGAAAATTAGAAAAGGACTCTAATTTTTGGCGTTGAACCCAAAAGGTGCGTTTGGGTGGATCGTGAAAATAAAGTGGTGACAAACACAAACACAAGATAATGTAAAAGGAAACCAGTAAAACGAAAATTTTATAGAATTGTGCTTTGTGTTATTTTATTTATTCGCTTAATACACTGGACAAAGACAAAGAAAAAAAGCTCAAAATAAATAAAAATATAGCAACAACCAAGCAAATAAAATTATATAAAACAATTGCCAAAAGGTCAATCCACAATATTTGTCCTTTTCCCACTGATAACAATGAAGATGACACAGCTAGTGGCACTAATGTACCAACTGAACAAACAAATAAAGAAAATATACATTTAACAAAAAATTCTAAAATAAGTGTACAAAAAAGAAAATAAATTTTAAAAATCAAAATGAAAGTAAAGTTAAGAATAAAAATATGTTAGTAACCTTATTATCTTTGTTATCCATATTAACTCCGGTCAAGACGCAAATTGATGTAAACAATTTTAGTAATAAGTCAGGCATATTCTTTGAAAGGGTAGAAACAGTAGGACTGTCAACAAACTCGTGGAACCTGTTAGTGCATGTAAACATTTCTAGTTACATAGCAGCCAAGACATCCCTAGATGAAGCCATCAGTATAATTGAAGATTTAAAGAGAAGAAATGTGGTGGCACAAGTCACAACAAGAACAACGATGGATTTTATTTTGTTTAACATATGTTTTCCACTAATCAGTAAAGATATTATGCAAGCGTATGAAATTCATACATATCCAATTCTTCATGATGGCTGATCGATAAGAATTCACACAACAAATTCATCCTATCTACAACACAAAAGGGGCAACCAGTTGTGAAGTTCAACTTTTTCTAAAGGCGAAAGAAATTCCAAGTAGCTGCGATATTCAAATGAAAAGATTTCAGAATTATTGGCAACAAATGCACGCATCGAACTCTTGGATATTTTCTGTTAAGGAAGACACACCAGCAGAGGTAATATGTCATGATAAGCTGCACCCTATCACGATTGCCACCTCAAGTCAGACGAAGTGAATCTATGGGCCCATAACTTGCACCATTCTGAAGTTAGCTATGTCTTCCCGGTAATTAATATGTCTAATTCCGTACCATCAATTGCCCATATTAAAATTGATAGCGAAATGGAAATCTACAAAGTTCCGGTGCCTGTAAAATTATTTGGTTTTAACACACAACTCGGTTTTCATCATCTAACACATAATGGAATAAGTTTGACGACCAGCATAATCGTCGCTGTACTAATAATTGCCGTGATTTGTATATTAAGGAAGATGTGCAGAATATTCTCAAATTATCTACCAGCAGCTGTTGCTCTACCTAGATTAATATAAGATTCTATTATTTATATCATTTTATTTGTTTAAAAGATGCGTTCTTTCAAGGCCGGCAGAATGTTCAGTTTTTTCAAACTAAAGGTTTCTTTGTCCTTTGAGTTTTTTATTATTTGTTGTTCGTAAACACAGATAATGTTCAAACATGAGCATACATTAACCAAGATGAACTGTCTAGACTTAACTGTATGTTTGTCTCGGATTTATGGTTATCCTTAGAATGATCCTTTGTTGTCTGTATTTACGAACAACCACTGATAATTGTAATAGTTTATGATCAATGTAATAGTTTAGGATATTTTTAAGATTCTAGTATATAAGGAAGATAAATTACATGAATAAATTAGTTCTATCTTAAAAGTGAATGAATACAGAAGGTTCCTCGCAACTAAACATTCATTTTCTAAGTTATCTTCTTAGTCATCAAAATCAGAATGATCTGAATCAAAGCAATGTAGACATAAAATTGTCTTGTTCGAATTAATATTCCCATATCTTTGATCTGTCTTTTGTCCGGCTATCCTAGTCTTGAATTTACTCTAAATCGTACCTGCATATACACTGTCTAACTTCTGAATCCTATCTTTTGTATTAGTAAAAACATTTCCTAAAATGCTATACATTTTATATGCCATCTTGTACTTTGTTCTGTCATACATATCAGACTTTTCTAATCTTTCTGACATTTTTGGTGTGTATATTGACTTATAAATTTTTAGCTCATTTTATTATTATAATTGTTGTTACTATTAGTATTATTATTGCTATTATTAATATAATTATTACTATTACTATTATTTCTATTATCATTAAATTATCTAATCAATCTACAAGAAAGATGATAAGGAAAACTGTTATCTCTCAATATATTTATTACCTTTTTCTCATTCTTCTTATGGGATTCAACATCACTTATTGTCAAAATTCGCTCTATAAGATTCTTGGCCGTATTAATTATCATCCCCTTTGGATATTTTAAATAATAATTCTGCCAGATGATCTTGGTGTTTGGAACCAATCTATTAATAACCAATTTTCCTTTCTTAATACAAAAGTATCTAAAAATAAAAGGAGTTACTGGATCAATCCCTTACAAAATTAAAAATAAAACCCAGATTATTAACAAAATATGTAGATGACATATTTGCTATCATAAATAAGGATACGGCAGATGAAGTTCTAAATGTTTTAAATACGTTTAACCCACAAATACAATTTACAGTGGAAACGAAAAAAGATAGTAAATTACCATATTTAGATGCAATTGTTAGTAGACACCAAAATATGATGACAGTCAACTGGTATCAAAAACCCACTGCATCCGGTCGTCTGATTAATTTCCATTCAAAACATCCCAGAAGAATTATAATAAACACAGCAAGTAATTTCATCAGACGAGTACTCACCACTAGTGACGATAGGTATCATGAAGAAAATTTACGGAAAATAAAAGAAATCTTAGACATGAACGATTTTCCGAAAACAATTATAAACAATTTAACATATAAAAAGAATGACACAACAATAAGAAGAGAGACTAATACAAAGTATTATAAAGGACTAACATATATAAAAGGTTTTTCAGAAAGGTTAAAAAACTCAGATCTATATCACATTGAAACATATCAACTGGCATTTAAGACGAATAATACTATGCAGAGCCTATATAGTAACACAGAGACTAAATTAAAGAAAGAGGACAAATTCAACGTTATATATAGTATTAACTGCAACGGTGACGGCTCAGGCACATGCAATAAGAAATACGTAGGAACAACTAAAAATAAACTGAAGACCAGACTAACATCTCATAAATCAGATATAAGAATGAAAAACAAACCCATGGAACAAAAAACTGCACTTGCGGCCCACTGTGCAAAGGAAAATCATGTGCCAAATTTTGAGAATGCAAAAATATTACAACAAGAAAACCATTATTCCAGGAGATTTACTTTAGAGATGTTACACATAATTGACGTTCCTGCAGAGAAAAGACTTAACTATAAACAAGACACAGAGAAATGCGCTCAAATTTACAAAAGTGTGATAAACAAACACAAAAAACAACATAAACAAATCAGTTTTCGCAGCTAAGGACTACAGACGATCGACATATTGAAAATATGTTAATTCAATCTAAGTTTATTTAATTTTTAATTTACATGTATGTAATTGTAAGTTTATTAGAAATAATCAAAAATTAATTTTAATGTTTATCATATATTGTTTTGTACCCAACAGTGTTCCCCTGAAGATGAATAGCGAAGCTATTCGAAATATTGGGAAAAAATAACATTAAATAAAGATTAAATAATCAAAAAATATTCAGTGTTTATTGATTTTTTTTTTTTTTTTTTTTTAAACCTGACCTATAGCCGAACGATAAAACAAGAATATTATTATAATACAACAGGTCAACGATTAAACTAAATAAATATCTAATAATTTTTAGTAAAATTTTGGGAAAAAGGAAACAGCACATAATTAAAATTGAAGAGTTTAAAATGACAATTCCCCAAAATATCTACTAATATCTAATTTTATTTTCTTTATTCTGTCTTTAATATCTAAGAAATTAGATATATTATATTTTGAACCTGTTAGTTTTTTTTTTAACTTTAGTTATATATTTGCTAAGTTAATTTATATTAAAATCATATACGAATATTATTTCTATGCTAGAAATAATATTCGCTTTAAAAAGTGTAAAGGCCCAACTATAATATGCGTAAGCTAGCGCAGGCGAATTTGCGAATACATACAATCAAATGTATGCGACCATAATTTGCTTTGCTAACTTTTCGGCAAGTTTCGTTAAATTTTATTTTTCTACGCATAGAGCGAAACTGATCGCACTTTCTTTAAGGAAAAAGGGGAAAAAGGGTTGCATTGAAAATAGTTATTAGATACACACAAACCGTAGACTGTGATAGATGCACAAAAGAAGCCGCAATGGACGCCGAAAATAATTTTACAGAAAATTTAATATATAATGTGAAAAATTATAGGCCTTTATGATAAAAGGGACATCTTTTATTATAATCGAAAAATAAAGGAAAAATACAGAAAAGTGCATAAAAAGTATTATATTTTATCTTTCTTTGTTCTGGTATATACATATATATATATATATATATATATATATATATGGCAGAATGTATTTGTGTATTTTCCTCCAATTAATGACCCACTTGCACACACCGTTGGATTGTTTAGTACTTTTCCAATTTAATCTATAATTGCTTTCTTAATTGAAATTAATTAACTTGCTTATGATAATATATACATTTATAAGTTGAACTCATATATATATGCATTTATATTTTATGTATATATAATAAATTAATGTTTCATAAATTAAATTTTTTTGCAACTGAGTGTAGTAAGTACTCAAACTCAATAAGTATAATATAGCCACACAAATTCTTGTTAAATTTGTCGAGTTTTGACAGTAGCCAAAGGTAGCCTACGCATATTATAGTTGGGCCTTAATGTATTCATTAGTAATTGAATATTGCCACCTAGTAATATTATGCGTATAGTATACATATGTACATGTGTATACGTATATATGGGTATGTTAGTAAATGTTTGTCTCAGAAGTCGTACATTTACTTATGTCAAAGATTATGTCTTGCGAAAACGATGACATTTCTCTGCAACACCAAATATTACAACTCTACACTGTTTAACCTCTCTCATTCTTATATCAGTTCACTATTTGGTTGTATCGAGTATCGGTAAAGTCAGTCATGTACATATATATTATCAAAAGTGTATACATGCTGTTGAGTAAAATAGTTAATACTAGTATAAAGTTGTCCCTTTTCTGCATTCAAGTTGGACGTAAGGAAAAAGTGAAGGCTTTACGACAATTTACAAAAGAAACAAACACAAAATAAAATACATGATATAATGTAGCCATGTACAACCGATACAAAACGAGCTTTGTGTTACAGAAAAAATCACGCGACATTCTTTTTGGTTGCGTACGTGGAAGCGACGAAATCACTCGAGAGATACACGTGTCCGGTGTTAACCCGGAGTTTGGCAAGATTGATGGCAGCAGATCAGCACCGAGCCTGGAAGGTTTTAACTGCAAAATAAACATAGATAGCGGAAAAATAGTCACTAGCCATCTACAGAAAAAAACAACATCCTAGCCCAATCCAACCTAGTTCACCTAGGCAATCCCGTTAAAATAAATCAGATCATTAACTCCTAACTCTAACTCTTTTGGCTTCCAACAACTCACACTTTTTTCGAATTCGGATTTAATATTAGTAATTTCTACCGTAATCTACATATATACAATTTATACAAACCCTAGAACATTCATGCCGTTTCTAGTAACTTGCATTTCTCAATTACAGCAAAATTAATATCGTTTGTTTAGAGTCCATACATTATGCATTCTAACCCCAACAAATAAGTAGTACAAATAGTTCTGACCATTATACAAAAATTTAATTCCAACTCTAAATTGAAAGCATAACTATTGATTCAACAAATTTTTTTTCTCGTAACTTAAAAAAGAAAAAAATTATATATGTAAGCGAAAAATCTTAAATATTATCAAAAAAGGGGAAAAATAAACCGATGTAACTTGAATTTAACGACAACAAGCAGAAGGCTTTCAGCATCGTTGGAATCGAGACTCTACTGTAAGTCCAAATACATTTTTTTTATTTGCAAATCTTTAAATTATCATTGTTGTTATTACTTATATACATATTATTTCATTGATAATGTTTTTTATTCTTTTCATTCTTATTTAATTTGGTGGTTTTGTTTTGATTGTGTACCACAACATTAATGTTTCTTTTTTCTCTCATTAGAATCTTTTACGTATATAGCATACACCAGAAGTACATACAAGTTTTTGTTTAATGTGATTCGTATCATTATGAATTAAAAGTACGTGGATGTCAATCACAACCACAGATAATGTAAATAACATAAGCTATATTCATTATGCATACTCAAATTATTTAAGAGAAATTAACTTTATAAGCGAAGAGAAATTAATTGATCTAAATACATAGCATACAGTTGAATTTAGCAATGATAGTGTAATTTTCTGTTGAAGCAGAACTTCAGGGTTCAAGGATAGGGTGGGAAAATGTTAGGGATATTCGAAAATAAAGAATATCTATTATTCTATAGCCTAAGACGAATATCCTAGTGGGGTACGATTTAGAGTAAATTCAAGACTAGGATAGCCGGACAAAAGACAGATCAAAGATATGGGAATATTAATTCGAACAAGACAGCTTTATGTCTACATTGCTTTGATTCAGATCATTCTGATTTTGATGACTAAGAAGATAACTTAGAAAATGAATGTTTAGTTGCGAGGAACCTTCTGTATTCATTCACTTTTAAGATAGAACTCATTTATTCATGTAATTTTTCTTCCTTATATACTAGAATCTTAAAACTACCCTAAACTATTACATTGATCATAAACTATTACAATTATCAATGGTTGTTCGTAAATACAGACAACAAAGGATCATTCTAAGGATAACCATAAATCCGAGACAAACATACAGTTAAGTCTAGACAGTTCACCTTGGTTAATGTATGCTCATGTTTGAACATTATCTGTGTTTACGAACAACAAATAATAAAAAACTCAAAGGACAAAGAAACCTTTAGTTTGACAAAACTGAACATTCTGCCGGCCTTGAAAGAACGCATCTTTCAAACAAATAAAATGATATAAATAATAGAATCTTATATTAATCTAGGTAGAGCAACAGCTGCTGGTAGATAATTTGAGGATATTCTGCACATCTTCCTTAATATACAAATCACGGCAATTATTAGTACAGCGACGATTATGCTGGTCGTCAAACTTATTCCATAAAGTGTTAGATGATGAAAACCGAGTTGTGTGTTAAAACCAAATAATTTTACAGGCACCGGAACTTTGTAGATTTCCATTTCGCTATCAATTTTAATATGGGCAATTGATGGTACGGAATTAGACATATTAATTACCGGGAAGACATAGCTAACTTCAGAATAGTGCAAATTATGGGCCCATAGATTCACTTCGTCTGACTTGAGGTGGCAATCGTGATAGGGTGCAGCTTATCATGACATATTACCTCTGCTGGTGTGTCTTCCTTAACAGAAAATATCCAAGAGTTCGATGCGTGCATTTGTTGCCACTAATTCTGAAATCTTTTTATTTGAATTTTGCAGCTACTTGGAATTTCTTTCGCCTTTAGAAAAAGTTGAACTTCACAACTGGTTGCCCCTTTTGTGTTGTAAATAGGATGAATTTGTTGTGTGAATTCTTATCGATCAGAAATCATGAAAAATTGGATATGTATGAATTTCATACGCTTGCATAATATCTTTATTGATTAGTGGAAAACGTATATTAAACAAAATAAAATCCATCGTTGTTCTTGTTGTGACTTGTGCCACCACATTTCTTCTCTTTAAATCTTCAATTATACTGATGGCTTCATCTAGGGATGTCTTGGCTGCTATGTAACTAGAAATGTTTACATGCACTAACAGGTTCCACGAGTTTGTTGACAGTCCTACTGTTTCTACCCTTTCAAAGAATATGCCTGACTTATTACTAAAATTGTTTACATCAATTTGCTTCTTGACCGGAGTTAATATTGATAACAAAGATAATAAGGTTACTAACATATTTTTATTCTTAACTTTACTTTCATTTTGATTTTTAAAATTTATTTTCTTTTTTGTACACTTATTTTAGAATTTTTTGTTAAATGTATATTTTCTTTATTTGTTTGTTCAGTTGGTACATTAGTGCTACTATCTGTGTCATCTTCATTGTTATCAGTGGGAAAAGGACAAATATTGTGGATTGACCTTTTGGCACTTGTTTTATATAATTTTATTTACTTGGTTGTTGCTATATTTTTATTTATTTTGAGCTTTTTTTCTTTGCCTTTTTCCAATGTATTAAGCGAATAAATAAAATAACACAAAGCACAATTCTATAAAATTTTCGTTTTACTGGTTTCCTTTTACATTATCTTGTGTTTGTGTTTGTCACCACTTTATTTTCACGATCCACCGAAACGCACCTTATGGGTTCAACGCCAAAAATTCAAGTCCTTTTGTAATTTTCTCTACTTTAAAAAGTTTGCTCATATTTTCTCCGGCCTTACTGCTTTTTCCAGTCCACTAATTAAAATATAGCGCATTCTTTAAATTCTTAGTTTTTTATTTATGTAAACACAAAAACCGCCGATACCTTCCCATTACAATCAGCTGTCCAGCATTTTATTGGACGGTCAGCTGCTTAGATTGGGATGCCACCTCGTGCACTGCATTACCTACTTACAGGGCGAATACTACAGAAACACTATCATTCTCGTACTTTGCTATGGTCCAGAATCAGAGGGAAACCTATCTAACCCCTATCCAAATACATTAACAAAACCCACTATTACTCCAAAAAAAAAAACACTAGAATGCACTATTCCATACAGTCACCGTCTGGCATCTGCCATGATATCTTTCGACCCCTGCCACCAAGGCGAATTTAAAACCATTTTCTACAGAACAAGGCGCATTAATAAAGGTGACCTTATCGCAATTCGCCTTATTTCAAAAAGCAATCCTTCAAAAACCATTGTCAAAAAATATGATAAATGTAATGTGCATAACAATTATAATCATTTGCAAATTAAAAATATTTGATGTTTACTTGAAAATCATATAGTACATAGTCATATATTGCACAACAAACTTTGAATTTTTCCACATAAAATTTTAGATTGTTTGCAAAGATATTTATGAAGAAAAAGTCAGTAAATTTTGAAGGATTGGCTTCTTACGGCTCAAGGCGAATCAAGCAGCTAAGAACCATCTGCGCTAATAAAGTAACCTGTATGAATTCGCCTTGCTACAGAACAACATCATGGCCATTAAACAATATCATGGCGACTGCTTGCTAGCATTCTTAAACATGGGTTCACCAACAAGGTAAGTACCTACATTCGTAAAAAAAGCTATCTAACAAACTATTTCAATGCAGCTAGCGTCCTGGTCAGTGCATCTACAGGTTGTCCCCCTAGTTATATGTTATATATCTTTAGATACATAATACTTCTTTTTATTTAACTTTACTTTGTTCCTATTTTAATTACTGCTATTTTTCTGAACATTATTAATATTATTTCTATCGATCATATTTTCATGTTTAATATTATAAGTTTTTATCAATTAAATTTAATTTAATTCAATTTTAAATCTAGAATATAAAATACATAATTTCTATTTTTTAATTCTTTTTAAATAAGTTTAATTTACAATAAAATTAATTTTTATACAAACCACAACAATCATTAATTAAATGGCGCAGTCGTGAGTTTTTGAACCACCAAAAAACAAAAATTTTTAACATTTTCTCCTGTAATACCTTAAGAGCAAATTATAAGAACTTCAAAAAATTCCTTTTTGATATAATAGTGCAACAATATTAAAACTTGTGCATTAAAAAGTCTACGAGAAGATTTGCTAAAAAGAAAAAGAGCTCTAAAAGTTGTGTTTCAACATAAAAGTTGAAAGAAAAATCAAGAATAGCCGAAAGAAAATCAAGTTACTTACTGATTATAGAGAAAAGAATGCTTATGTCCCATGTAGAAGAAATCAGAAAACTTGCTGATGCTAAGTTTATATCTTTATTTGATTTAAGGGTAAGAAATAAAATTGTATCACACGCTAACATTACACTTATTAATAACAACAACCCGAGTGACTGGAATCAAATTAAAGTAATTCTAAGAATTAATTTTAACATACCAGTATTATAAGTTTGCTGTTTTTATTTTCTGTTAATAACCGATAAATTTCGGTTAAACTATTAGCTGCTCCTACAAAATCTAAAAATATTTTTTATGGGCTCCCTCGTCTGGCTACAAATCTTTTAAGAGCTCCTATAAACCCTGCTGAGGTCAAGTCCGATACAACTTTTAAATGCACCGCTTTTGTTGTGAAGCAAATAAATACGCATACATACCCTTTGTCACATGCCTCCAATTATTTACATTAGTATTGGTTTGTTTAAAACTAACTCTATTTGATACAAATACTTGTAAGCGTGTTGGGTTTAGTTTAATCCATCTTAAGACAATGGTGGAGTCTGAGTAGTAGAAAATATTAGTGAATTAAATTTTCAAACTTTCAATTACTACGGTTATTAACTCCGTTAACAGCTGCACATAATTCCAATCTTGGAAGGGTAATGAGCTTTATAGGAGCAATTTTTGATTTTGACGTTGCTAAATATGAATGTACTTTTCCGTGACAATCAATCGATCTTACATATATTGCTGCACCATATGCTCTCATTGATGCATCACAGAATCCATGCAATTCAATGTGTACTGGTTTAACACATACAAAATGTCTGGGTACTGTTATTTGGTTTAAATATTGGAAGTTATTACTAATAACCTGCCATTTGTGTTCTATTTCTTTTGGAACTTGATCACCCCAATCGATTTTTAATTTCCATAATTCTTGTAACAATATCTTTATACTAACTGTAACAGGTCCCACTACACCAAGTGGATCAAATAAGCCTGAAATTTCTCTTAATATTATTCTTTTTATAATTAGTTTAATCGTTGACCTGTTGTATTATAATAATATTCTCATTTTATCGTTCGGCTATAGGTCAGTTTTTAAAAAATTAATAAATATTAAATATTTTTTCATTATTTAATCTTTATTTGATGTTATCTTCCCAATATTTCGAATAGCTTCGCTATTCATCTTCAGGGGAACACTGTTGGGTACAAAACAATAAATGATAAACAGGGCAAGTTTTTCAAGCATTTTGCTGGAAAAGCTTGATTTCGCTTATTTTGTACATTTTTTTGCGAAATTGCTTTATTTGATACACTCTGCTTGAATTAGCTTATAATGCAATTTGGCAGCTCTTGAAAATAATTTTTTAGTCTTTCTGTTGCAAATAAAAAGCAAAAGTGTGTTTGTCCTTTTCTCACACATGCAATTTTCTATTCTTTAACTCTTGACATTGCTAGCATTTGTTAATGTGTAGTTGTGCTTCTGAAAAAGGCAGTTAGTTTCTGGTTAACTATTGTAATTTATTTAAACTGTGAACAATTGTTGCAGCCGCAGTGACCAATAAGGCTTCCGCCTAGCTCATCCGCCAAACACTTCTCAGAAGGTTCCAACCCTCCTCATTGGGTACGCTGCACATAAAAAATTTAGGATACAAAAAAAAAAAAAACAACAAGCAAACATGTATCCCACCAATGACAAACCTACTGAAACAAAGGTGAAAATATTTCAGCTTATTGCCCGCCCAACCTTGTCACAATTGGTCTCCACTTTTCTAATACTTATTGTGACCCACTTACGCCGATTCACTTACTCTTACCTCTCCTTAAGTCATGCCTTGCCCCGATAAAGGAATTCATCTTTAAATTCACATTTATTCCAAAAAAGGTATGTAAAAAAAATATACAAAAAAAAAACAAATTCCAATAAAGAAAAACTATATACAAAAATGAATGAAAAAAAACCCAACTTAAATTCTTTCTTTTTTCTAATTAACTAACAACTAATAAATATTCGATTCTTCTCATATATAAGCAAAAAAAAATCCTTAAACACTAATGATAATAAAAATTTACATAATAAACTATACAAAACTATAATATGCCTGACAATATTTTTCCTCCCTGATCAATTAAATACGTCTATAAAAAAAAAGATTATTATTTAAATTATTAATCTCTCCACGATAACGAAATTTTACTACCTATCCTGAAGGAGCTCCCTAAGGTTGGTATTATTTTCCTGCACTTCCAGGTATTTCTTGCTTGATTTACTACTACTTGACTTCAAATGATTTAATTGTAGGGAAAAACAAATCTTGTTCCTGGCTTACAAACAAATTATGATTGCTTACTTTCAGGCCTTACTTTAATAAACAATTTATACTTCTTTCTTATGATAAATGATTATTACACTACCCAAAAAAAAAAAAAAAAAATATATATATATATATATATATATATATATATATATATATAGCGAAGACTATAGTTATACAAATGAAAAATTTTCATGGACTAAGGTTTTACATACTACAGAAAGATTATAATATTCTATTTTTTTATTTTATAGCCTTTAATGTTTTCTTTTAATATTTTTTTATATCTTTCTTTTCCGCCGTTTTATCTTAAAGTCTCAGATCTTTTTGTTTTTTGTTCTTATATATATACATTTTATATCTTGAATCTTGTTTAGTTTTCCTTATTGTTCTATTAAAATTCTGTTTTTTTTTTCTTGCCTCTTATTTTCCCGCACTGGGTTCTCAATATATATACTCAATACAATAACTCTCGTACCTGGCTTGTGGCACTTTACCACTTACTCTGCACCTCGGCTGGGTAAAATTTTCCGGGGTATACTTCTCTTGCCGGAACTATGGTCTTCACGCAATCAGCTTCTTCTTTCCTTCTTCTCAATGGTGGATAGGATGTTTCATCACAGTTGATCTCGGCGGACTCTAATAGGCTCTCTTTTTCTTGGCTTAAAGCTTCTTTTCCTTCTTCTTGGCTCACTGGTAGATTATCTAATTTTCCGTCGTCAACTGTCTAATTTTCACTACTCCTTACTACTTTCTCCGGCCTTGACCGTCTTCTTTAAAGGCTAATTCTTCACCCACAATTTCCTTTCAGATTTGTTATCAGTTTTCCCACCGTTCACTCAGACGATTCACTTTAAACTTCTTCAGTACACTCAGACGATTCACTTTCAACTCCTTCAGTACACTCAGACGATTCACTTTCAACTCCTTCAGTACACTCAGACGATTCACTTTCAACTCCTCTCCAAATTCCTAATCATTGTCCTTTTATACTACCTTAGCCTTCCAATCACAAACCTATTCCACTCCGCCATATCATTCCAGATCACATATTTTATTCTCCCTCCAATTCTCCATCTTTTTATTTCTACCTTCCAAATATTTCATACTAATAACAACCAAACCAAAACGGTATCAATTATTCCAACTTGGAGAATCTGCGTCCTAAAATATTGTTTTTGGGAAACATAATTGGAATTCAAAAAATATGCATGGTCAACGGTCCTCTTCGTATGCATATTGAAACATTTCCCACCACTACATTTGTAATATGGTATGCCTACCAACACTACCTTTGTACATATGGTATGCCTACCAACACTACCTTTGTACATATGGTATGCCTACCAACACTACAGTGCTAGCAATGGTCTGTACGGTGAATTTCCCACAGGAATGTCAAGAAAAGGAAAAACGCAAACAAAGATTGGCGCATATAGCATATACAGAGAACAAATAACTTAGAAAAAAAAAAACTAACCTAAAAATTATTTAAATAAAAAAAACACAGAATTCTTTGAATAAACAAATTAACCAACAACAAAAAAAATTAGTGCAGGGATAAACTAAAACTACTACCCATTTTGGCGCTGAGAAATGCGCAATATAGTGTACAAAACTACACTACCAATTTGTGGCGCTGGAGAATCCGCAACACAATTTTCTGTGTAACCAAAAATGCCTAAGGAAACTAAAGAAGAATTTAATGCTCGTATTGTAAGAGAATATCCAGGAGTGTTTAAGGCTGATAGTTCAATTCTTTTTTGTGTGCTTTGCAATTGTACAATTTCTGGATGCAAAGTATATAACGTTCAGCAGCATATAGGAACGGCTAAACACAAAAAGTTCGATGAAAAAACTCAAACAACTCCTTCACAATCATTGTTGACAAGTTACTCAAGTGACCCGAGTATAAACCAATTTAGCATGGAATTATGCCAAACATTTTTGGCAGCAAATATTCCATTACATAAAATAAATAATTCAGACGTTAAATCTTTCTTGGAAAAGTATACAAAACATTATGTACCATCTGAGACAGTTCTACGAAATAAATATGTAGCCACACTTTATGAAAAGTATAATAAGAAACTGCAATAGAAAGCTTTTAATAAAAAAATCTGGGTTTCTTTAGATGAAACAACTGATAGTCAAAAACGCCTGGTTGCAAACTTTGTTTTTGGCATATTGGATGAAACAGAAGAAGAAAAGTCTTATCTTCTTAATTTGGCACACGTCGAAAGAGCTAACAATAGCTCTATGGCAGCTTTTTTTACAGAGAGCTTGCAATTATTATGGCCCAATGGTATGTATTTATACAGTTCAAATTTCATGACCAGGTTCCAGTTTAAAAGTATTTTTTATTTAAACAGGTATTGAATATAAAAACGTTATGTTGGTTGTTACTGACGCGTCACCGTATATGGTTTCTACAATGAAATCATTAAAAATTTTATACCCGCAGATGCAGATTTCATACGCTTGCACTTCGTAGATGTAAACTCCCTTATTGCAAATTTCAAAGCTGTTTTTCTTAAGGTATGTAATACATACATACATACTATGTGTGGTATATATGTACATATGTATATATACTATACTTATATAGTATAGTATATATTATATATATAATATATATATTTTTAATATGCTTAAAACAATTTTAATTCAATCATGAATCTCTAGGCACCATCTCGGATTGGTTTATTGCACGATATGTATCCAAATATAACCGACCCCCCCGCTCCTTGTATAACTAGATGGGGTACTTGGCTCAAAGCTGCTATTTATTATTGTGACAACTATACAGAAATTTACAATGTGTTAAATGCACTTTCCGATGACGATGCGGAATCAATATGTAAAGCCAAAACTCTATTTAAAAATGAATCTTTAAAATCTGATCTTGCGTACATAAAATGTAATTTCGAATGTATTTGCCGAAGTATAATCAAACTAGAAAGAAGAGGACTTTCTTTAAAAGAAAGCTTGTCCATCATAGAAGAAGTGGAAGAAAAGATGAAAAATCTTGGAAACAAAATATTTTTTGAAAAGTTCAATAAAGTTATGAATCGAAACGTTGGAATTCAAACATTAATAAAAACTAAAAATAATATTTTTCTAAACAAAAGCGAAGCTGACGAATACATTGATTCGCTATCTCCAAGCGAATTATTGTTGTTTAAGTTCGCTCCTACTACATCCAATGATGTAGAAAGAATTTTTTCAATATATTCTACAGTTTTATGCGATAATCGAAGATCTTTCCTTTTTGAAAATCTAAAAAACATATGATTGTGCTTTGTAATCAAAAATTATTTCAGTAAAATAAATGAAAAGTGGTTACATTGTTTAATTTTTGGAAGCTTATTTGAGCTTTTTTTTGCTTATTTTTGGGCTTATTTTGTGTTTATTTTGCGCTTTTTTTGCTTACTTTTTTTCTTTAATTTCGTGCATATTTAAACTTGCCCTGATGATAAACATTAAAATTAATTTTTGATTATATCTAATAAATTTACAATTACATACATGTAAATTAAAAATTAAATAAAAATAGATTAAATTAACATGTTTTCAATATGTCGATCGTCTGTAGTCCTTAGCTGCGAAAGCTGATTTGTTTATCACACTTCTGTAAATTTGAGCGCATTTCTCTGTGTCTTATTTATAGTTAAGTTTTTTCTCTGCAGGAACGTCAATTATGTGTAACATCTCTGAATTAAATCTCCTGGAATAATGGTTTTCTTGACGCGTACTCATCATTAGTGAAGATAGGTATCATGAAGAAAATTTACGAAAAATAAAAGAAATCTTAGACATGAATAATTTTCCAAACCCAATTATAAACAATTTAATATCTAAAAAGAGTGACACAATAGTTAGAAGAGGGACTAGTCCACAGTATTATAAAGGACCAACATATATAAAATGTTTTTCTGAGAGGTTGAAGAACTCAGATCTGTATGACATCGAAAAATATCAACTTGCATTTAAAACAAATAATACAATGCAGAGTCTATATAGTAATACGAAGACTAAATTGAAGAAAGATTAAAAATGCAACGTTATATATAGCATTTACTGCAACGGTGACGGCTCAGGCACATGCAATAAAAAATACGTAGGAACAACTAAAAATAAACTGAAGACCAGACGAACATCTCATAAATCAGACATAAGAATGAAAAACAAACCCACGGAGCAAAAAACTGCACTTGCGGCCCACTGTGCAAGGGAAAATCAAGTGCCAAATTTTGATAATGTAAAAATATTACAACAAGAAAACCATTATTCCAGGAGATTTAATTTAGAGATGTTACACATAATTGACGTTCCCGCAGAGAAAAGACTTAACTATAAATAAGAGACAGAGAAATGCGCTCAAATTTACAGAAGTGTGATAAACAAATCAGCTTTCGCAGCTAAGGACTACAGACGATCGACATATTGAAAATATGTTAATTCAATATATTTTTATTTAATTTTTAATTTACATGTATGTAATTGTAAATTTATTAGATATAATCAAAAATTAATTTTAATGTGTATCATTTATTGTTTTGTACCCAACAGTGTTTCCCTGAAGATGAATAGCGAAGCTATTCGAAATATTGGGAAGATAACATTAAACAAAGATTAAATAATCAAAAAATATTTAATGTTTATTGATTTTTTAAAACCTGACCTATAGCCGAACGATCAAATAAGAATATTATTATTCTTTTTGAATTTTTTTTTATCATTTTTCAATTTACAGTTTAAGCTTAATGCATCTATTTCTGTATTCCAAATAACGCAAAGAATTTTGGTGAAGTTGGAGTTGTCTGATTTTATGGTAAAATTTTTTGTTATATGGTCTTTGTTTACTTTATCTAATATTACTTTCTCGTTAGTGCACCACTTTTTCAATGGCATTTCGAATTCCATCAGTAACGTGTCTATATTCTTTCTTAATATTGTAACTTTTTCTAAATAGTCCCCTCCTGTCATTAAATCGTCCATATAAAAATCGTTCTTAATTATTGCCGATTCTTCCGGAAATTGGTTTCATTTCCAATCCGCAATTTTTCCAAACATTTTACTGCCAAATATGGAGCAGCTGACGTACTGTAAGTTGCAGTTTTAAGAACGTATGTTTTAATCGGTTCTGTTTCATTGAAACGCCAAAATATGAATTGGTATTTTCTATCTTTTTCTGACACCCAAATTTGTCTGTACATTTTCTCTATGTCCGGCGAAAAAACGTACCAATGTTTCCTGAATCTCAGTAAAATATTAAATAAATTTTCTTGAATTCTAGGACCTGTGTGCAGTAAATCGTTTAACGATATATTACTTGTCGTCTTACAGGAAGCATCAAATAAAACTCTTAAATTTGTAGACGTGCTTTCTGGTCTACAAATACAATGATGTGGCAGCTAATATACTATTGAAGAAACATCTTTTTTTTAATTCCATATGCCCCATCTCTAGATACTGTTTCATAAATGCATGATATTGATCTTTCAACTCTGGATTCTTTTGTAATTTTCTTTCTAACGCAACAAATCTTCTTTTAGCAATGAGGTGGGAACTACCTATTTTTTCAACATTATCCTAAAAGGCAATGTTATTTGAAATTTACCGTCTGCTAACCTTTTTGTAATTTCATCGAATAATTTTTCACATTTTTCCTAAAGATTTGTTAAGTGCACTTTTGGGACTAGAACACTATCATCCAATTATGTCATACTATAAGCAACCCAACATAATTTTGTATTTTGTAATTTTGTTTTAGTTTTTGGGTCCTGCAATTTTCCATTGCATATAAGATTAAACACAAATTCATTTGAAAGTAGCAAGTCAATTCCTTTTGGAATGTTATATCTTGGATCTGCTAGTTTGATGTTATTCGAAAAAGTTCTTGCTAACATTTTTGAACTTGGGACGTTAGACACAATCTTATCTATTATTGCTGCATTTAAAAAAGTTTTATATTTAGCTACCTTTGATTTCATATCAATGCCAATTCGTTCGTGTATGGATGATATTTTCATTTGTAATCCCTCTATTTTTCTATCTACCTTTATATTATTAGGTAATTTTAATTTGCTCTCAAATTCCTTTTTTATTAGATTTAACTGTGAACCTCCATCTAGTAATACACGACAATCTATCCATTTATTATCCCCAGTTTTAATCTGTACAATTGCTGTTGATAACAACACGCACACATTATTATCTTCATTGTCACTATTAACCAAAACAGTTTTTGGTTTAGTTTTATCTTTATGAATCAGCGTATTGTGTTCACTTTTACAAATTGTACTATTAAACTGGCTATTACACATTTTTGTGAGATGACCTGCACAAAGACATTTGTAACACAATTTAAAACCTTTTACCTTTTCTAATTTTTCTTTAATCGGCAAATTTCTAAATTTTGAACGTTTAAATAAAATATGCCTTGAAGTGCAGCCTAATAGACATTTCAGGTTATTAAAGTTTAGAGTTTTAGACTGATTTATTGTTTGATCTTCTTCTTTCTTGAAATATTGATAAAATTGTGGATTAGTTCCACGGAATTTATTATCTCTATCTTCCCATTTTGTAAATTGTTCACTCGCATTGTTTGCTGCAAAAATTCTACTAGTTGGTCCACCGTTGGGAGATCTCGAGATTTACCTAATTGCTGTTCAAATTGAAGCCTCATCTGATCATCCAGTTTTTCGTTGCAATATAAAACATATGAACGATTTATACATTTGTTCAGTATCTATTTTTACTGCGTAAAATGCTTGTAAAGTTTCATTTACTATGCTTAAAAATTGTTTACACTTTTGGAATTGCATTTTACAAAAAGAGCATCTAGTATAGATTTGAAATAAACGGAAATTGTTGCTCTATTGTTCAAAGTTTTCTTCTCTGGATGGCAATTTGGAAATTTTCTTAATTGCTTCCACGGTTAATTTTGATTTTAGAACACACATTTTTTGTGTTTTTGGAATTGGCTGAGACAAAATCAATTGCTCAAACAATTCTCTAAATGTATCCCAATCCGTAAACTTTCCATCAAATTGTGGTATGTCAATAGATGGTAATGTAAATGGCATGAACTTAAAATTTTTGTTAACATCTGGAATTTCCTGATATAAGTCACGTGAGGAATAAAAAACCTCTGTCACCTCATCATCGGGAAATTCACCTATATATTGAAAAAACACTTTTTCTGTTATTTAAAATTTTTCTTTGACACTATCAATTGTTACATTTTTATGCTTGAAATTTTCTAGCTTTGATTCTAAGTCATCAAGAATATACTGAAACTGCCTCTGCAGTCCAAAATGTTGCACTTTAAAGAGTTTTCCTCATTAATTTTATTTTTTACTCTTTGATAAAACTTTTACTTTATTTGCAAAATCTGTTTTAAAATAGCTATTTCGCTCCAGAGTTGCGGAAGGTGGGCGGAGTTCTTTATAATTTTTTTCAAACTCAGCATATATGTTTTTAAAAGATTCCCTGAATTTTGATACATTTATTTCTAGTTCCTCTCTACTAACATCACTTTGTTGCACCAATGCACTCAAAGAATTATAAAGGGCAGCAACATTTCGCCCTAACTCTTCCTGCTTTTTAATTAGTTCAATTGAATTCATTATATTAATTATTATTTCAACCTTTTGTTTTAATTATTCTTTTTTTAAATTAAAACCAATAAATAAATAAAATTATTGTATTTTGTTTTTCTTACTCGTCCAATTTTTGATCTGGTTTGACCAAATGTGTTTTAACCCACCACTAAGAAAATCACGTCGGGGTCACCAAAATTTTTAGTTGAGAGGAACCTCCTGTACTCACTTTTAAGATAGAACTAATTTATTCATGTAATTTTTCTTCCTTATATACTAGAATCTTAAAATTATCCTATACTATTACATTGATCATAAACTATTACAATTATCAGTGGTTGTTCGTAAATACAGACAACAAAGGATCATTCTAAGGATAGCCATAAATCCTAGACAAACATACAGTTAAGTCTAGACAGTTCACCTTGGTTGATGTATGCTCATGTTTGAACATTGTCTGTGTTTACGAACAACAAATAATAAAAAACCCAAAGAGTTAAATAAGATAACTCTTATTTTAATTTAAGGAAATATTTTTTATTTTATTTTTATCAATTATTTTTTTTTATTAATATATTTTTTTTTTAAATGAATAATAAAAATATTAATATGTTTTCGAATGAAAATCAATTCAATTTCCAATTAGTATTTATTTAAAACAAATTATTTTTTTTAATTCTTTTTACAAAAATAAAAAGGAAGGTTTGATGTTTTAACAAAGAACATTTTTAAAGTATAATCATAATAGGTAAAATACATTTAATACATATGTAACAATATTAAATAAGACATCGGTGAACGCAAAACTGCACTCTGTGCAATCTGACGTTACCGAGTTAAAGGCTGACCTAAGAGATATTAAGAGAACGGTAGAACAACTTACCAATAGCCTCGAGGTATCAAATATAAAATTACAGGAAAAAATAAAAAACTCGCTAGCAACAATAACAACGGCCCTTTCAACGCTAGTAAACTAAGTAAAAGAGCATAATATTAAAAACAAGCAGCGTGAAATACAGATGAACACAATAGAAACACGTATAAATAAACAGGAACAACAAATGATAAGCAAAAATATAGAAATTAAAAACGTCACAAATCAAGAAATCTTACCCACTGAAATTATTAAGAGAATTGCTCAATCAGTTGATGTTGATATGGACGTAAAAGACATAAACAGAGCATACAATCTAAAAAACAAAAACAAAATATTACATTAACCAAAAAGGCGCATCTTATGAGCAAAACAAAACACAAAATAAATAGTAATATCTTTGACAATAATGAGCCCGGCAATTCAAGTACAACAAATAGCTCTATATATGTGAATGATGATCTAACATTCTATAACCGCCGACTCTTATGATTGGCCAAAACAAAGACAAAAGAAGCTAATTGGAAATTCGTGTGGGTTCGCAATGGTAACATTTTCGCACGCAAATAATAATAAACTCTCCATTAGAAATCCTCAACAACTCCTCCTATATTGAAAATATAGCCAACACAATTTAAAAATAAGAAATTTAAATAAAAAATACAAGATTTAAATAAAAAAAATTTTTAAACAATTTTAAATTAAAGAGAGGGACTTTAATTAAAAAAAAAAAAAAACTCTCGCAACTTTAAGTAAACAAAAATAATAAAATCAAAATGTTTAACATTATCCAAAAAGATATTTTAAATAATTTTAATGAAATGAAGAACCAATTTATAAGTTATCCACAGTCACTTATTTATATGAACATATATCACTAAGCATTAACTTCAAACAATCATAAGCGATAATATAAAAGGTTTCAATGCAATATTTCTCAACAGAGAAGGCAGAGGTGGAGGTATTGCTGTTTACATTGCAGAAAATTTAAAATTCACCCACGTAATAAACAATACAAACTCTTTTGAAATAATACAAGTCAATATACATCTAAAAAGCAATTAAACTCTTACTCTCTTCTCAACTTATCGTCCACCCCATTTAAGACTCCCATTATTTAACAAAGAATTAGATACAATAATTAACTCTATTAACAAAAAGCAAGATATATTAATTGTGGGAGACATACACATTGACATCTCTGAATGCAATACAACAATATATAAATGTATATTGGTGTGTATATTATAATTATTTAAGTTTTTAATTTGAAATAGACAAACCCTTGAAAAAGTCTACAAAAAATTTACGAAACGTCGGGTAAAATATGTAATAAAAAAGTTTTTTATTGACATTACGAAAGTTAGACCGAAATTAGCTAAAGACAGATTGTCAACAACATTTATAAACAGAAACTGGGTTACATTAAATAATAACAACAACATATTTTAACATTCTAACGAGTAATGGTATGCTGTACTTCATCACTGAGCATACCCGCGAAGACTTTAAGAGAAACACTGCTTCATGTATTGATCATATCATACTAAAAGCAAATAAACCAACAACAGCTGCATACGATGCAATAATAAAAACCAGCATTTCTTAACACTACTTCCTTTTCTGTACAATTTATGAAAATAATCAGGGGAAGGAAAATACAAACATAAAATTACAGGGAACGCATTTAAACAACTACAAGGTTCAAAAACCAATTGGACTAACTTAATGAACGAAACAACAGATACCACCGACCTTTACAAAATATATACAGCAAAAGTTCAACGCTATTTACGCAAGTTCACAAAAACAAAGTGAAAAAGGATCCACAAATCCATGGCTTAGTGAAGAAATAATTAAATATTGTGACACTAGGGATAAACTTTTTAAAAAATGGCGGAATAATTGCAACAATATAAAATTCGAAAATGAATTTAAAACATTTGGAAAATTTGTAAATAAAAAAATACTTTTCGAAAAAAAAAACAAATACTTCAAAAATAAATTTATTGAAAATAGATATAATATGCGGGCAACATGGCAAATAATCAATGAAATAATTAGTTTAAAAAATAATAGTATTGACTCTTATTATGAGAAATTTCAGCAACGAAAACTTAAATGACATTTTGAACAAGTTTGCATCGAACTTTAGTGTTAGTGTGAAGAACATAATTCACAACTGCAAGATAAAAACAATCACTAACAGCTAAAATATAGTACAAAACACAATATATGTACATCGAACCTACAAATGAAGAGGAAATATACAGTATATTAAACTCACTAAATGGAAAAAAGGGCCCAGGTATAGATAAAATAAGACCAAGATAAATTAATGCTATCCATTTAACAGCCATTATCAACAAGATAGTAAACAGAAGCATCGAAACCACCACAGTTCCAGAAACATTGAAGGCTTCATTAATCAGGGTAATTTATAAAAGCGGAACGCAATCTGACATAAACAATTATAGATAAATTGTCCTTTTTGTAATAGATAAGGTTGTCGAAGAGATTATTGTCAGAAGACTCACAAGTTTCCTCCAAAAATACACTTTTTTCCAAAAAGGAAAAAACATCAACCAACTTTTGGGAAATTTTTTAAATTATATAAACGGTTGTTTAAGTAAAAACATGCATGTTATGGCACTTTTCTTAGACTTCAACAAAGCCTTCGATACCCTCTCACACGAGAATATCATTGAAGTTTTGGAAAGAAATGGCGTAAGAGGCAGAATCTTGGATTGGTTCAAAAGTTATCTCGCTTGTAGATCATACCATGTAAAAATAGGCGATGAATTCAGCAAATAAATACAGTACGACTGCGGAATGCCACAAGGACCAATTTTATATATTATCTATGCGAATGATATGCTAAACCATCTGAAAGATTGCGAAACCTTTGCATATGCAGATGATACAGTTATTATAGTATCAGATAAATCAATTTCATGTGCAACCGAAAAAATGCAAAAAAAAGTTATATACTGTAACAAAGTGCTGCCATAACAATGGTCTAATAATCAACAAAAAATAATGCATATCAAGCTCTGCCATATACCAAGTGCGCAAATAAAGTTGATATTTCACAGTACTGACTTCTTACACAGTAGAGTACGCAACGAGGTAAATTTTATTGAGACATGCTCAATAAGCATTGAAAAAGTAGAGACTTATAAATATCTTGGAATACACGTTGATAGCAATTTCAAATGGAAAACGCACATAGAAAACCTGCAAAAAAAATCTCCGGAAAACATCATACATGCTCTACCACTTAAGCAATTGTGCAACATACGACGTGCTCCGACAAGCATACTTTTCCCTAGCGGAATCGTTCATTCGTCATGGTATCGCAGCATGGGGGGGGTAAAATATAGTTCTACATTGCAAAGAACTCGAAATAGAATATTAAAAATCTTATGGAAAAAATACGAAGTAACAGGTAATGCAAGATCACGAGAAAGGTACACTACGAACAACAGCAATAACATTGTCAATACTATTAATAACAGCAACACTTTCAGCAGCAATATTTATCGTATGGGAGACAATAACAATAGGTACGATAGCACTCCCTGCAAGCATTTTATGAAAAAATTGATCATACTCGAGTCATTTATGACTCCTCTGCGCGATTAAAATAAGCATATATGAGCTCATTTTCTGATCGTAAATGATTGTTTTTTCGGGAGAAAACGGTATCCTACCCGCGACTCTTCTTGAGGAGTCTTTTATGACCCGCTTTTCTGATCAGTTTCGACTGATTTATGACTCGTATTTTTAATAATTTGCGAGTCTTTTTCGAGTCGTATTCTTTATTGTAGAAGAGTCTTTTGCGACTCGTTTTCAGTCCTATTTCTAATCTTTTGCGAATCATTTATAAGTCGTTTTTTAGTCGTATTTCTGATTGTTTTTTTTACTCTTTTTTCAGTCAGATTACAGAAAGAGATATTTTTCTATTTATATTATGAATTACTTCAGTTTATTAAAATAAAATTTAAGTATTTTTAAATTTTGTAATAAATGGTATATAAATTAAATTATTATTATGTAAAAAATAATAATATAAACATGTTTAGTAAAACACATTACAGTAAAAACAGGAATTAAATTTATAAAATAATATAACAGTGGTATTCATAATTGATCGGAAATTTTGTTTAATTTGTTTTGTATTTGCAATTCGTTTGTTTGAAAAACACAAGTATAAAAATATATAGTGAGTATATAGATTATTTTTGTCAAAAACAATAAATATAAAAATTATAATGAGTTAATAAAAAATGTAACTGTAAAATATTCATAAAGGTGTGTAAATTTTTCCGACACTATTGTGTTGTTATTACACACTATACGAACTTTCCAAAGAATTATGAATCCCATTTACAATAATATAATTAATCCATTTTAAAATATAAAAAAATAATTCACAATTTTCAAAAATGTATGACAATATTTTATAAATGAAACTTATTTTGGATCTTTTCTTTTAGTTAGCCGGTCCTTCTTTCTATGTGCATTTAAATAGCTAACCCTGCAGCCCCACGATCAAGTTTTACACACATACTGCTCGTCGAAATTCATTTTAAATTGACAAATGTGACGTAGGCTGCACGCAACTTTAAAGCAATTTAGTTTCAAGATGGCATCACCAAGAAAACAATAGATTCATAGGCCTTTACTTTTAAATTGTTTCGCCTTTATGAGGAGAGATTCATGTTCTATATAGAACATGATATCCTATATAGGATATCATGACTTCTGTACAGCTTTATGAACTGCAACATATATATATATATATATATATATATATATATATGTATATATATATATATATATATATATATATATATATGTATATATATATATATATATATATATATATATATATATATATATAGTATTTTTGTTCACAAACATATTTCACTCTTTTACTTATTTATAATATTGCACTTAAATGTTAAAATTGTGGCAGAATATTTACATAAAGGCAATACAAGCGACAAGGCGACAATATTAACAAGAAAAATAATACTAAAAAATTGTAATCAGCTGTTTTCTTGAACGCACATTGAAACACTCAGCTGGAAAGAGAAATTGGAAGCAAGCTCGTTTCAATTTTTAAAAGTATGAGTGTATTGGTAAAAAAGTGTGAGTGTATTAAAAATTGAAAGGCAAAACTTGATCGTGTAACCCCCAAGTAAGATGAAAGATATTAATTAATTTTTTTTAATTTTGGACAATTAGACTTGCAAGGGAAGTATCCCGATACTAATGTCAAATCTTAATAAAACTTAGATATATTGTAGAGAATACAAACTAAATGGACACGTATTTTTCTTAGTTACTCAATTTCAATTTTAAGGGTTTAAAAGTGGTCCCGAAAATTACCCAAGATTTTAGTTATTCCAAAAAATAGGTTTGAAAAGAAAAATATTCGTATCCATATAATTTTTATTTTTGGGATACTTTCTTTGTTGGGCGTATACCTACCTCTAATAATTGTTTTAAATAAATCTTTTCCGCACTTGGCTTGGCTGACATATAAATTTTTTTATTTGAAAAACACTTTTCATAAAATTGTATTTATTTTTATATATGTATGTATCTACTCTTAGCAATTTTAATTGTAATATAATATATTTATTTAAAATAATAAAAGCTTTTAAAATTATGATTTTAAATTTAAATTTTACACCTCGAAATCACTGATATTAATAAACTAAAATTTACAATATTATAATATTTTACGCTTCCTTCAAAGCTAGCTAGATAAGAAAAATATTATTCATAAATAACTTACAAACAGTCATATTTCAAACAGCTTTATGATCCATTTTCGATTGCTGTATGTTTTGTTATTGTATTTCCAATAAATTACTTTTAAGCATTAGATCGAATCATTTTCGAGTCTTTTTCCAAGCGCGCAAGTGATTAATCAGTTTTTAAACGTCAAAAGTACTCGAGGAAGACTCAGTTTGGTGATTTTTTATAAAACAATCTTCCAAATGCTAGTAGGGGTACCCTACAAGAAAAGGCTACCCGAAACTAATACACACAACATTTTTTCACACATATGAAGCAAAATTTTATGGAATTTTTGGTAACGATGTTGCCATTATTTCGTTTTCGCCGTGAAATTTGAAGGATGGTTTTTGTAATGTTTATGTTTATTTTATATTAGTCGTATATGTACATATTCATATAATTATCATTTAAATAAAAGTTTTGTAAGAAAATATACACATATATTATACTTTCGTCACTTACTATATTATTGTCGCAATGATATAATATGTATACATCTGAATATACGGTATTTTGGAGAATTTTAGTAAAAAAATGGCATATGGAAAGAGATTTTGCTAGTGGTAACGTAGGCGAATATCGCATTTGTTGTCCTTTTCTAACATATATGTTAGAGGGGAACATATATAGTTGCGAATGAAATTAGTTTTTTGCAATTACGCAAAATATAATTTTAATGAAAAATTGTTAAAAAACATAATAAAACAAGTTAAACAATTACTAAAACCACCGAAGACTGTGATGTGGGGTTCAGTGGCTCAAGCCAGGAACGAATTCCTAAAACAACGTACACCGCTACTCAAAATCAAGGTATATATAATTCAATTATTATAAACTTTAGCAGAATAACTATTAACAACTTTTGTTTATTTCTTTTTTCTTATATCATTGCTATTTTAAAGCAGATGCGAGCTAGAATTAAGGATATTGATAATAAAATAGATAATAATGCTTGCAACCAGCATATCCTGAGCAATGGGCAGTCGAAAATAGTTTCCAACCTGGAGTTTATAGCAAATAGGATAGACCAGATGGATAGAAATGTAAGAATTATATATATATATATATATATATATATATATATATATATGTCCATATATATATGTCCATATATATATATATATATATATATATATATATATATGTATATATATATATATATATATATATATATATATATATATATATATATATACTAATATTTATACTAATATCTATATATTAATATTTTGTCTTTATATTCCAGATGTTTTCCAAAGTTTATCTGCGAGGGACTTCGAAAAAGCAATTAAAAAGGCTATAGCCTGCAGCCACAATAAAACAAAATAATATTTAAAAAAATTTAGCTTATAAAATTGTTTAATGAAACTTAATATAACTAGTATATTTTAAGTGTTATCTTTAATGGATTTGTTCTTTAGGGTTGACTAGTTAATAATAGTCTATATAACTATAATAACTTACATATTCATCATTGACTATAGTTGATTGATATATCGGTTAACTATACCGTCGGTAAGGGAAAAAACTAAAAAAAAGTTTTAACCAATATTCGGTTTTCACTGACTAGTTATAGATAACCAATATATTGGTTATCATTGACTAGTTAGTATTAACCATTATTTTGGTTATCATTAACTAGTTGGTATTAACCAATATTTTCGTTATCATTAACTAGTTAGTAAAGCTGTACGGCTCCTGAATGAATTGATTCAATTAAAGGATTTAGTCAATTGAGCGAGGTGAATCATTGTTTCAGTTGATTCATGAGATCTGTCTCTTTCAGTAGCTCTTGAGTGATGTTTCAGTTTGTATGTCAAAGTCCATACGAAAAAAATGAATTAATTCACACACATGTGCTAATGCATACAGGGATGTAGTGCTCTTTATTTATAGGGTTGCCAGCTACTGAAACAACTGAGCTATTAAATGAACTGAGCTAGTGAAACAACTAAAGGCCCAACTATAATATGCGTACGCTAGCGCAGGCGAATTTGCGAATGCATGCAATCAAATGTGTACAACCATAATTTGCTTTGCTAACTTTTAGTTGAATTTAATTTTCCTACGCATAGAGCGAAACTGATCGCATTTTCTTTAAAGGCCAACTGTTTGTTCGTTGTTATTGATAATTATTTTTAGATACACACATACCATAGACTGATAAGTGCGCACAGGAGAAGCTGCAATATACGCCGAAATCAATTCTACACATAATTGAATAAATAATGTCAAAAATTAATGGAAACATTAAATGTTTAGCGTTTGTTTATTGTATATATATTATAGTGTATTTGTGTATTTTCCTACCATTTATGATACGTTGCCAACCACTTGCACACATTGTTATACATTGTTGTACATTGTAGTACTTTCCAATTTATTTCTTAAATTACTTTCTAAATTGGTAATAACCTACTTGTGATAATATATTTATGTATGTATAAATTGAAAATATTTATATATGTATTTACATGTTACGTATATATCATAAATTAGTTTTTGCAAAAGTGCATTGCTTTACAACTGAGTGTAAGTATAATATAGCCACACAAATGTTCGCTTATGCATTTGACAGTATTTTCGTCGAGTTTTGACAGTAGCCAAAGCTAGCCTACGCATATTATAGTTGGGCCTTAAGTTACTCAATAAACTGAAGTACTGAACCAGCTGAGCTACTGAATGAACTGAAACAACTGAATGAATTAAACTAAAAAGAGCGCTCACTCAAAAGAGCTGTTTTGTACAGCTCTACTAGTTAGCAGTACAGTGTGATAAGTGTGATCAGTGGTACCATTACGATTGTGTTGCTGTAAACAGCTGATGAGAGTTGAAGTTTGAAGGTTGCAATTTATGCAGTGGTAAAGCCTCGGGAGAAAGCAAAACAACTACTAAAGTTAATAATCCGTCTATTGGTAATTCAAAAAAGTTTAGCTTATAAAATTGTTTAATGAAACTTAATATAACTAGTATATTTTAAGTGTTATCTTTAATGGATTTGTTCTTTAGGGTTGACTAGTTAATACTAATCTATATAACTATAATAACTTACATATTTATCATTGACTATAGTTGATTGATATATCGGTTAACTATACCGGCGGTAAGGGAAAAAACGAAGAAAAAAAGTATTAATTAATATTTGGTTTTCACTGACTAGTTATAGATAATCAATATATTGGTTATCATTGACTAGTTAGTATTAACCAATATTTTGGCTATCATTAACTAGTTAGTATTAACCAATATTTTGGTTATCATTAACTAGTTAGCAGTACAGATATTTGTTTCATCCTACGGGAGAAGGAATGAGTTTCGGATAATTTTTTCATTTTGCTCTTAAGAAATTAAGTGAAACTTTAACCGATATATCAGTTAACACTACCGGTTAAATAACTAGTTAATTAACCGGTAGTCTTCTTGTAGGGATAACGACTAACATAAGTAACAGCAATGTCAGCAGAAACAATACGAATCTTACTAACAGCAACAACATTGTCAACAATAGCAATTCTACGAACAACAATATCAATAACAATAATAATGCAGCAACAATACAAACATATCCAATAATACCATAGTCAATTATAATAACAGCAACAATATAAAAAACAACAACATAACACACAACAGTAACAATACAAATCGGAACACAAATAGTCTTTTTAAAATTCTGAATGTTCTAAATGTAAAAAATATCTACAACATAACAATAACCAAAGAATTTCACAAAGACTACAGATTCTTGCAGCCAATTGATCACTCGTACAACACTACGATACGTGCTCAGGTCAGATTCAAAGTAAGCCAATTTACAAACGAATATGGTCAACATACACTACCCGTAACGCTACCCACAACATTCAACAAACTTCCAATCAACATAATCAACACAACAAATGTTGCAAAAACAATTCATATAATAAAAAAAGCATTTAATAAGTTCATAGTAACTGAAGTCATCAAACAAGCCTGACTAGTTATTTCACTATTCTCACTAAAAATATTTTTATATAATTAATTATGCATATATACTACCAAAGAATATACACTATAAGAAGACGCATGTAGAACAAATCACGAAATAAAATTTTAAAATCTGTATTGGTGCCGGCGGTAAGGGAAAGAAGTAAAAGTGCTATATTCGGCTGTGCCGAACCTTATATAAAAAAATATTCAAAATTTCCCATGCCTGGAAACGAAATTTAAATTTTTAAATTTTTTTTTTTACCAAAGTCTTCATAATGTGTAAACCGGTTTTATTTAAGGAAAACTACAAATTTTTAACTATTTTGGCAACTTTCATGTTATACAAAATATTGGAATCAAAATATAGATTTTTTAATTACTTGATATTAATTTTGTCTCTTCCTGAATTAAAAAATACTTTTAATTAATAAGAAAAACTGCGTTAGTTGCCCTTTGATATTTGTTGCCGCCGAAATCTACTTTATTATAAATTAATTTAGTTTTACTATTTATATTTAAAAGTTATTTATTTATAATTTCATTAATTATTATTGGGGCACTTCCCTTAGTTTTCTTCAATTTGCAAATTCCTTATTTACTTTTGTTAATCCATTTTACATATGTACCAACTTCTACATGAATGTTTGTTTGTATGTATATTAATTTCTTCCTTTTAAATTAGTTCTAAAATAACCTGTTTGCAGAAACTAACGGTCCTTTGCTATGTGTCACGTAGGCATCGAAAGTTATTTGTAAAATATTGTTAAATTTTAAAGCAGTTTTGTCAAAGACACGGAAGCATACAGAATTGTTTTAAAGCTCTCTCGCTCGCCACCAAATGTGAATAATTATAAGCTTGGAATAATTAGAAAATAAAGAGTGCTGTTACAAATTCTGTAATTTTATTTAAAAACCGTGTCTTAGTTGAAGACTAAAACAAAAATTTTTATAAAATTTCAATTTCCTACCCCTGGAAGCGGAAATTTGTTTCATCAATGCAAATCTTCATGATGTATAAGAAAAACTTGAAATTTGTTAACATTTTAGCTATTATATGTACCACGAAATACCGAATGTACAAAAAAAATTCAATTTCCAATCCCTGGAAGCGAAAATTTATTTTTTTTAAATTATTTTTTACCAATGGAAGTCTTCATGATGTATAAAGCGGTTTTATTTAACATAAACTACAAATTTGTAACCACTTTCGTTACCTTCATGTACTACAAAATATTGGAGTATCGAACCCTGGAACGGAAATTTCGATTTTTTTTTAAATCTTTGATACCAATTTTGCTTTTTCGAAATAAAAAATAATTTTTACCAGGAAAAAACGATTTTTGGTTAGCTTATTGTATAAAAAAAATTAAATTTCCTAACCTTCGATGGGAACTTTAAATTAAAAATTTTTTTTTTCAGCGATGCAAATCTTCATTACACCAAAGACGGTTTTATTTAAGAAAAACTTAAAATTTCTAAACATTTTAGTGATCATATGTACCACAAAATACCGAATGTGCAAAAAAAATAAATTTAATTTCCCATCCCTGGGAAAATTTTTTTTAAGCTTTAAATGGACAATTGAGTCCCAAAGCATGAAATAGGTGCAATTTTCAAATAAACAAAAAAAATGGTTTTTGGTGTTAATTTTGCGTCGAGAAATAGGTGTAAGCTGCCCAGCTCTCGATCAGTCCAAGAATGCAGTCTCTAGCTCTTCTGGGGGCTTGGGAAAACCGATTTCACGTACAGACAGACGGACATCGCTCATTCGTCATCGCTATTCATAAGGATCCAGAATATATATACTTTATGGGGTCGCATATTGATATCGAAGAAATTACACACGGAATGACAAACCTAAATATACCCTTTCACATTTTTGTGAAGGGTATAAAAAACGAAGAAAAAAAGCAGAAACCAACGTGTTGGTTGGTTGGTCATCGAACATGTTTAAAAGTTGGTTTCATCGAATTTAACTTAAGGTACTGCAGGAAAGGTCAAAAAAAAAATTAAGCAAAAAACACATGCAATTGTTTGAAGATCTTTACAAAAAATTATATTTTCATTTCAAATTGCAAACACAATTTTTGAGTAGCTTAATATATTTTCTTACACTATGTCTTGTGTATGTTTGTATATATGTACATATACTGTTATTTGTTTATAGTAGTTCTTTCATACTATTGCTGAGGCCGAAGAAAACTGTTCTATCATTGGTTTGTTTTTTCCAAATGTAAATAGTACATTTTTATTTTCTACAATGTTTAGTCTGCACATTTTTTCCATAGAAAATATTATAAAATGTTTCATATATTTTTCTACAAAATATCTCAATTAATATTTTTAGATAAAAAATATTTTATAATGAAAAATTGTTTATAGTAAAATATTCATTCATAATAAAAATATTAGTAGAAAAATTTTCAGAACAAAAATGTTTCAATAGAAAAAAATTCTTTGATTATGAAAAATTTCATAAGTTACATCTCTTCATAAAAAAAATTGTAAAAAAAAATCTTTCAATAGAAAACATTTTATAATGAAAATATTTTTGTAAAATATTTTCCGTCGAAAAGGTTTTATAAAAAATTGTTTGTACATAGAATAGATATGCTTAATCGTTTTATAATAACTTTACTGCGTGAGCATTCTTCATGGGAGATCTATAAGTACAAATCATCCAGTGCTCAGAAGGTTAAAAAAGGAAACTACTTCTTTGTAATATGTTTTATTGCCAATAAGGTAATTTGAATATATATATATATATATATATATATATATATATATATATATACTATGGATATTTTATTTTACTAAATTGAAAGTAGTCCTCAAAAATTGCATCAGATATTGCACACTTCGGTGCGAGTCAATATTTATTTGTTTCTACACAAATAAATTACATATTCTTTGCCCTACATTAATACAAACAATTTTTAAGCTCATTTTCTTATTCACATACATATATTTTTAAGGAATAATCCCTTTGAGGTCGTAAAGCAAAAATGCGCACAGTTGGACGAAAGAGATTCTAAGTAAATGGTTTTGGTTATGAGCGAAATGATCATAAGAAAAGAGTTAAGGTATAATCAGAGTTTAGATTTAATAGATGGATTCGAAACAACAGGTTTTTTAAGAACTAAAGTGTTGGTATTCATGCGTGTGTTTTTATGGTAAAAGCTTTGTTTTCTAAATGGAGTATAATATGCAAAAATTCGCGTGAGATTCGCAACTCAATTTTATAGCAGAACTGTTACAGTTTCTATTAAAACAATATGCAAAACTAAAACTATTTAAGAGCTGTTCCGCAGAAGTGGCCCTTTCAACAGCTCAGTTTGTGAAAAAAATTGGTAAGCTTTTCGATTGTCTTAATAGTGTTTCCCCTTATGGCGATAACTGCTACAGATCTGCAGTACAATTTAACAATCACAGTTAACCTCACATATTTATACAAAACTTTATGAAATATCTGGATGACGTAGAATTCGTTGACCAGAAAAAGCGTGCTTTCTTTTTAAATGGTATGAAGCTCACTCTTAATTCAGTCCATTTACTGGTTAATGACATTTTAAAAGAAAGGGGTGATTTATATTATGTCATGACAAAACCTCTTAACCAGGACAAGTTAGAAAATAAATTTTGTGTAATGCGGCAAAAGGAAGGCAACAATAGCAATCCTTCCGTACCCGGGTTGAATATTATTTTGGCAAAAGTTATGGTTGCTAAAATTGATCATTCAAGTTTTTCCAGTAACTGTGAACTTGAACCAGACGAGATTAACTAAATTGATACTTATGATATGTACACAAAAAAAAAAAAATTTATATATATATATATATATATATATATATATATATATATATATTGTTGTATCTAATTTTTTAACCTTTTTTCTTTTAGTAATTAATAGATTTGTTTAAGTTTTGAGGTTATTTTATATTATATTATATTATAATATAAAATAATTTCCTGAAGAAGCTAACCGAAGGCTAGCGAAATATCGAAATATATAATAATATAAAATAACCTCAAAACTTAAACAAATCTATTAATTACTATATATATATATATATATATATATATATATATATATATATATATACATATATATATTCCTCAAGTGAACATACTGAAATAGGCTCTAATGAAAGGGTTAGTGATGATTTTGACGACGATATATATGCATATTACTTTTTAGAAGATATTTTTAATAATTCTGAGAATAAAAATTTTGAACTGGTTTCCATGTGATATTTCGTTGAGTATGTTGCATTTCAAATTATTCCAAAATTGCAATGTGAAAAATGCTGTAATTAGGAACATGGATAAAATTTTAACCGCTCCAAGCGAGCTTTTTGTATTCTTTAAGAATTATCAGTTTCTGACAGGTTTTGGAAATTTAGCTAATATATCAGACAAACTAATGGATGCAAGTAAGAAACATATTTTAATATTTCATATTATCTTTAAAACTGAACCGGAATGAAATGGTATAAAATCATTTATTATTGACTTGTGCAAACGCTCAACCCCAGAATGGTTCAGTGATGATTCTTTCAATCATAAACAGCAATTATTGGACTTTTAATTATTGGTCCTCCTTCGAAAGCACTGCTTTTGGGCTATAGAAAAAGGTACATAGTTCTAAGCAAAGAAAAGTAAAAATATTTTCAAATAAATAAAAATACAAAAGCAATTCTTAAAAAAAAAACAAAAAGAAGATATATAACAAAAAATAAATAAATAAATGCAAAATGTTAAAATAAACATTATATTACTAATAATAATTAAATTTTTTTTCTATATAAACATTTTTAAAAGCTTTATATTATATTATATTATATTTTTTATATTATATTTTACAGAAAACCTAAATGTTTTAGCTTTAGTGCACAATAACGTAATATAATTTATAGAAAGGGTTATTGCGTGTGACCATTTTATACGAATAAAAAAACTAATTTCTATCATTTTCTTTGAATTCCTTAAAAACTTATTTCTAATATAAAATCAAATCTTATATTTAACAAAGCGAATGTGTTCAAAATTTTTGATATGTCATAAATTAAATTATATTTCAATTCAATTCATATTTAAGACAAAATGAGTTCATTTTAAATAAAACAGGTCAAACATTCCTTATGGTTAAAGTGGATAGGTAACACTACTCGCATGGAAAATTCTTCTTTGGAAACTTCCTTGGTTATATCAGGTATGAATAATGATAAAAAATTTACGTTACAACGGGTGCATACTGTGGAAAATTTGGGTCTGCCACAGCAGACATTAAATGTGCATGAAATGGTTGAAAAATATCCATACTTGAAAGGACTTCCCATAGAACCTTATAAAAATGCAGCTCCATGTATTTTAATCGGATTAAACAATTGGAGTGTTGCAGTGAATTTAATGATTCGTGAAGGTCAATGGGGTCAACCATTAACTGTTAAAACGTGCTTGGGCTGGACCATTCAAGGCTGTAGCAACCAAAACAAAAAATTCGAATGGCAAAATATTCATAATTGTGAGTGTGAAAGAAACTATAATGAGTTGCACAAATTGGTGAAGGACAGCTTTAATTTGGAAGAATCTACGCAGACATCGATAATATCCGAAGAAGATATTAAAGCTATGGAGGTGTTGAAGACTACATGTCAAAAGGTTGATGGCCATTACGGAGTGGAGCTATTGTGGAAAAAGGAAGTTCACATTTTACCTGAAAGTTACAACAATGCTTACAAACGTCTAATGTGCATAAATAACAAAATGCAGAGAAACCCAAATTTGGAAAATGTTCTACAAGATCAAATAAATAATTTATTGTCAAAAGGCTACGCCAAAAAGCTGAATGATGATGAAATCAGTAAAGTATCGGAATGTGTGTGGTATTTACCGATATTCAACAAATCCCAATAAGCCCGGCAAAGTAAGATTGTTTTGGGATGCCGCTGCCAAATCTAATAGAGTTAGTCTTAATGACTATATAAACAGTGATCCTGACCTTTTAAGATCACTATTCGATGTGTTGTTGAGTTTTCGTGTGGGAAAAGTTGCAGTTTGCGGCGATATCGCAGAGATGTTCCACCAAATACATGTGAGAAAAAGCGATATGCACTCTCAAAGGTTCCTGTGGTGCGATAGAAATGGTGAAGCTTACAAGCCAAGTATTTACGTCATGCAAGCTTTAACATTTGACATTTCCTGCGCTCCAAGCATAGCGCATTAAAATACCCGCGTGCGGTAGAATCTATCCAGCATCATCATTACGTGGATGACTTCATTAACAGTGTAGATAGCGTCTATCTTGCAACAAAAGTACTAACAGTGTGGGCATTTCCAATGTGATTCGATGGTCCAAAATTTTTACATGAAGATAAATCAACGTGGCCTACTTGCGACAGATTTGAAGAATGTAGTCAAGAAGAAATTAGACATCACTTATTACTCACAAAAAAAGCTGAAAATCGACTGCCCTTATACACATTACATACCCTTATATACATACATTTATATTCTACTGGATAAACTAAAATCGCATTGCAAAGGCCATAAACCTCCAGAAGAATTGTCATTAGAGATGATTAAACAAGCTAAAGGCGCTTTATTCCGAGATGCTCAACGGGCTGAATTTCATAACGAAATATATAATCGGAAAAGACAGTAGATTAATATCTTTGAATGTCTTTGTAGATGACGATGGCATATTGAGAGCTAGAGGACGTACATAATTTTTAAGTCATGAAGATGCAATAGTACTGCCTTCAAATCACTATATCACATTCCTACTAGTTCGCCATATGCATGAAACTTTTCATCATATGTCACATGAAACCGTCATCAACAACATAAGAAGTCTTTTCTATATACCCAAACTACGGGTACTCTTCAATAAAGTAAAAAAATCGTGCCAAATGTGTAAGAATGCGACCGCTGCACCAATTATGCCTCAGATGTCTACATTACCACTCGCAAGGTTAGCAACTTTCGAAAGGCCGTTTACATTCGTGAGTATAGACTACTTTGGCCCTATTTATATTACCGTTGGCAGGAGAAAGGAAAAGAGATGGGGTGTGCTCTTCACATGTCTCACCGTACGAGCAATACACTTGGAGATTACCCACAGTCTGGACACCAGCTCATGCGTCATGAGCGTAAATAACTTTATGGCTCGTAGAGGCGTACCAAGAGAAATATACAGTGATAATGGTACAAATTTTAAAGCAACATCTAAAATATTTACTGCCGAAGTTGACAACAAAACTATTTCAAAAGAATTCGATAGCATCAAATGGAAATTCAACCCACCAGCAGCACCCCACATGGGTGGACCCTGGGAAAGATTAGTCCGGTCGGTTAAAACTAGCTTATATCACATATGTCCACATATGAACTTCAGCGTTGAAACATTAAAAAGCGCCATGGCTGAAGTAGAGTTCATCATAAACTCCAGACCTCTCACATTTGTTTCGTTAGAATCCTAAGATGATGAAGTTCTTACACCTAATCATTTATTGTTGGAATCATCCAATGGCCTCAAGCCCATAAATTACAACGAATTTGATTTGCGAGAACGCTGGACCAATACTAAGCTATTTGCTGATAAATTTTGGAATAGGTGGCTAAAAGAATACGCACCAACACTCATCAAAAGACCTAAATGGCATGAAAAGGCAACTCCACTACAAGTTGGCGATATAGTCGTCATAATTGATGCAAGTATACCACGACAAGCTGGCCAAAAGGCAAAATAATTGAAGTCCTCATGGGAAAAGACGGTCAAGTGCGACAGGCAACAGTTCAAACATAATGTGGTGTCCTCCAAAGCTAACCTAGCCAAATTAGACGTCGGCAATAGCTTGAGGTAAACCCGTCCCGTGGGCTCATTTACGAGGGGGACAATGTTACCGCCGAAATCTACTTTATTATAAATTAGTTTACTTTTACTATTTATATTTGAAAGTTATTTATTTATAATTTCATTAATTATTATTGGGGCACTTCCCTTAGTTTTCTTCAATTTGCAAATTCCTTATTTACTTTTGTTAATCCATTTTACATATGTACCAACTTCTACATGAATGTTTGTTTGTATGTATATTAATTTCTTCCTTTTAAATTAGTTCTAAAATAACCTGTTTGCAGAAACTAACGGTCCTTTGCTATGTGTCACGTAGGCATCGAAAGTTATTTGTAAAATATTGGTAAATTTTAAAGCAGTTTTGTCAAAGGCACGGAAGCATACAGAATTATTTTAAAGCTCTCTCGCTCGCCACCAAATGTGAATAATTGTAAGCTTGGAATAATTAGAAAATAAAGAGTGCTGTTAAAAATTCTGTACTTTTATTTAAAGACCGTGTCTTAGTTGAAGACTAAAACAAAAATTTGTATAAATTTTCAATTTCCTACCCCTGGAAGCGAAAATTTTTTCATCAATGCAAATCTTCATGATGTATAAAACGGTTTTATTTAAGAAAAACTTGAAATTTTTTAAAATTTTAGTTATTATATGTACCACGAAATACCGAATGTACAAAAAAAAAAATTCAATTTCCGATTCCTGGAAGCGAAAATTTATTTTTTTTAAATTATTTTTCACCAATGGAAGTCTTCATGATGTATAAAGCGGTTTTATTTAACATAAACTACAAATTTGTAACCACTTTCGTTACCTTCATGTACTACAAAATATTGGAGTATCGAAACCTGGAACGGAAATTTCGATTTTTTTTAAATCTTTGATACCAATTTTGCTTTTTCGAAATAAAAAATAATTTTTACCAGGAAAAAACGATTTTTGGTTAGCTTATTGTATAAAAAAAATTAAATTTCCTAACCTTCGATGGGAACTTTAAATTAAAAATTTTTTTTTCAGCGATGCAAATCTTCATTACACCAAAGACGGTTTTATTTAAGAAAAACTTAAAATTTTTAAACATTTTAGTGATCATATGTACCACAAAATACCGAATGTGCAAAAAAAATAAATTTAATTTCCCATTTAAGCTTTAAATGGACAATTGAGTCCCAAAGCATGAAATAGGTGCAATTTTCAAATAAACAAAAAAAATGGTTTTTGGTGTTAATTTTGCGTCGAGAAATAGGTGTAAGCTGCCCAGCTCTCGATCAGTCCAAGAATGAAGTCTCTAGCTCTTCTGGGGGCTTGGGAACACCGATTTCACGTACAGACAGACGGACATCGCTCATTCGTCATCGCTATTCATAAGGATCCAGAATATATATACTTTATGGGGTCGCATATTGATATCGAAGAAATTACACACGGAATGACAAACCTAAATATACCCTTTCACATTTTTGTGAAGGGTATAAAAAACGAAGAAAAAAAGCAGAAACCAACGTGTTGGTTGGTTGGTCATCGAACATGTTTAAAAGTTGGTTTCATCGAATTTAACTTAAGGTACTGCAGGAAAGGTCGAAAAAAACATAAGCAAAAAACACATGCAATTGTTTGAAGATCTTTACAAAAAATTATATTTTCATTTCAAATTGCAAACACAATTTTTGAGTAGCTTAATATATTTTCTTACACTATGTCTTGTGTATGTTTGTATATATGTACATATACTGTTATTTGTTTATAGTAGTTCTTTCATACTATTGCTGAGGCCGAAGAAAACTGTTCTATCATTGGTTTGTTTTTTCCAAATGTAAATAGTACATTTTTATTTTCTACAATGTTTAGTCTGCACATTTTTTCCATAGAAAATATTATAAAATGTTTCATATATTTTTCTACAAAATATCTCAATTAATATTTTTAGATAAAAAATATTTTATAATGAAAAATTGTTTATAGTAAAATATTCATTCATAATAAAAATATTAGTAGAAAAATTTTCAGAACAAAAATGTTTCAATAGAAAAAAATTCTTTGATTATGAAAAATTTCATAAGTTACATCTCTTCATAAAAAAAATTGTAAAAAAAAATCTTTCAATAGAAAACATTTTATAATGAAAATATTTTTGTAAAATATTTTCCGTCGAAAAGGTTTTATAAAAAATTGTTTGTACATAGAATAGATATGCTTAATCGTTTTATAATAACTTTACTGCATGAGCATTCTTCATGGGAGATCTATAAGTACAAATCATCCAGTGCTCAGAAGGTTAAAAAAGGAAACTACTTCTTTGTAATATGTTTTATTGCCAATAAGGTAATTTGAATATATATATATATATATATATATATATATATATATATATATACTATGGATATTTTATTTTACTAAATTGAAAGTAGTCCTCAAAAATTGCATCAGATATTGCACACTTCGGTGCGAGTCAATATTTATTTGTTTCTACACAAATAAATTACATATTCTTTGCCCTACATTAATACAAACAATTTTTAAGCTCATTTTCTTATTCACATACATATATTTTTAAGGAATAATCCCTTTGAGGTCGTAAAGCAAAAATGCGCACAGTTGGACGAAAGAGATTCTAAGTAAATGGTTTTGGTTATGAGCGAAATGATCATAAGAAAAGAGTTAAGGTATAATCAGAGTTTAGATTTAATAGATGGATTCGAAACAACAGGTTTTTTAAGAACTAAAGTGTTGGTATTCATGCGTGTGTTTTTATGGTAAAAGCATTGTTTTCTAAATGGAGTATAATATGCAAAAATTCGCGTGAGATTCGCAACTCAATTTTATAGCAGAACTGTTACAGTTTCTATTAAAACAATATGCAAAACTAAAACTATTTAAGAGCTGTTCCGCAGAAGTGGCCCTTTCAACAGCTCAGTTTGTGAAAAAAATTGGTAAGCTTTTCGATTGTCTTAATAGTGTTTCCCCTTATGGCGATAACTGCTACAGATCTGCAGTACAAGTTAACAATCACAGTTAACCTCACATATTTATACAAAACTTTATGAAATATCTGGATGACGTAGAATTCGTTGACCAGAAAAAGCGTGGTTTCTTTTTAAATGGTATGAAGCTCACTCTTAATTCAGTCCATTTACTGGTTAATGACATTTTAAAAGAAAGGGGTGATTTATATTATGTCATGACAAAATCTCTTAACCAGGACAAGTTAGAAAATAAATTTTGTGTAATGCGGCAAAAGGAAGGCAACAATAGCAATCCTTCCGTACCCGGGTTGAATATTATTTTGGCAAAAGTTATGGTTGCTAAAATTGATCATTCAAGTTTTTCCAGTAACTGTGAACTTGAACCAGACGAGATTAATTAAATTGATACTTATGATATGTACACAAAAAAAAAAAAAAAATTTATATATATATATATATATATATATATATATATATATTGTTGTATCTAATTTTTTAACCTTTTTTCTTTTAGTAATTAATAGATTTGTTTAAGTTTTGAGGTTATTTTATATTATATTATATTATAATATAAAATAATTTCCTGAAGAAGCTAACCGAAGGCTAGCGAAATATCGAAATATATAATAATATAAAATAACATCAAAACTTAAACAAATCTATTAATTACTATATATATATATATATATATATATATATATACATATATATATTCCTCAAGTGAACATACTGAAATAGGCTCTAATGAAAGGGTTGGTGATGATTTTGACGACGATATATATGCATATTACTTTTTAGAAGATATTTTTAATAATTCTGAGAATAAAAATTTTGAACTGGTTTCCATGTGATATTTCGTTGAGTATGTTGCATTTCAAATTATTCCAAAATTGCAATGTGAAAAATGCTGTAATTAGTAACATGGATAAAATTTTAACCGCTCCAAGCGAGCTTTTTGTATTCTTTAAGAATTATCAGTTTCTGACAGGTTTTGGAAATTTAGCTGCTATATCAGACAAACTAATGGATGCAAGTAAGAAACATATTTTAATATTTCATATTATCTTTAAAACTGAACCGGAATGAAATGGTATAAAATCATTTATTATTGACTTGTGCAAACGCTCAACCCCAGAATGGTTCAGTGATGATTCTTTCAATCATAAACAGCAATTATTGGACTTTTAATTATTGGTCCTCCTTCGAAAGCACTGCTTTTGGGCTATAGAAAAAGGTACATAGTTCTAAGCAAAGAAAAGTAAAAATATTTTCAAATAAATAAAAATACAAAAGCAATTCTTAAAAAAAAAACAAAAAGAAGATACATAACAAAAAATAAATAAATAAATGCAAAATGTTAAAATAAACATTATATTACTAATAATAATTAAATTTTTTTTCTATATAAACATTTTTAAAAGCTTTATATTATATTATATTATATTTTTTATATTATATTTTACAGAAAACCTAAATGTTTTAGCTTTAGTGCACAATAACGTAATATAATTTATAGAAAGGGTTATTGCGTGTGACCATTTTATACGAATAAAAAAACTAATTACTATCATTTTCTTTGAATTCCTTAAAAACTTATTTCTAATATAAAATCAAATCTTATATTTAACAAAGCGAATGTGTTCAAAATTTTTGATTTGTCATAAATTAAATTATATTTCAATTCAATTCATATTTAAGACAAAATGAGTTCATTTTAAATAAAACAGGTCAAACATTCCTTATGGTTAAAGTGGATAGGTAACACTACTCGCATGGAAAATTCTTCTTTGGAAACTTCCTTGGTTATATCAGGTATGAATAATGATAAAAAATTTACGTTACAACGGGTGCATACTGTGGAAAATTTGGGTCTGCCACAGCAGACATTAAATGTGCATGAAATGGTTGAAAAATATCCATACTTGAAAGGACTTCCCATAGAACCTTATAAAAATGCAGCTCCATGTATTTTAATCGGATTAAACAATTGGAGTGTTGCAGTGAATTTAATGATTCGTGAAGGTCAATGGGGTCAACCAATAACTGTTAAAACGTGCTTGGGCTGGACCATTCAAGGCTGTAGCAACCAAAACAAAAAATTCGAATGGCAAAATATTCATAATTGTGAGTGTGAAAGAAACTATAATGAGTTGCACAAATTGGTGAAGGACAGCTTTAATTTGGAAGAATCTACGCAGACATCGATAATATCCGAAGAAGATATTAAAGCTATGGAGGTGTTGAAGACTACATGTCAAAAGGTTGATGGCCATTACGGAGTGGGGCTATTGTGGAAAAAGGAAGTTCACATTTTACCTGAAAGTTACAACAATGCTTACAATGTGCATAAATAACAAAATGCAGAGAAACCCAAATTTGGAAAATGTTCTACAAGATCAAATAAATAATTTATTGTCAAAAGGCTACGCCAAAAAGCTGAATGATGATGAAATCAGTAAAGTATCGGAATGTGTGTGGTATTTACCGATATTCAACAAATCCCAATAAGCCCGGCAAAGTAAGATTGTTTTGGGATGCCGCTGCCAAATCTAATAGAGTTAGTCTTAATGACTATATAAACAGTGATCCTGACCTTTTAAGATCACTATTCGATGTGTTGTTGAGTTTTCGTGTGGGAAAAGTTGCAGTTTGCGGCGATATCGCAGAGATGTTCCACCAAATACATGTGAGAAAAAGCGATATGCACTCTCAAAGGTTCCTGTGGTGCGATAGAAATGGTGAAGCTTACAAGCCAAGTATTTACGTCATGCAAGCTTTAACATTTGACATTTCCTGCGCTCCAAGCATAGCGCATTAAAATACCCGCGTGCGGTAGAATCTATCCAGCATCATCATTACGTGGATGACTTCATTAACAGTGTAGATAGCGTCCATCTTGCAACAAAAGTACTAACAGTGTGGGCATTTCCAATGTGATTCGATGGTCCAAAATTTTTACATGAAGATAAATCAACGTGGCCTACTTGCGACAGATTTGAAGAATGTAGTCAAGAAGAAATTAGACATCACTTATTACTCACAAAAAAAGCTGAAAATCGACTGCCCTTATACACATTACATACCCTTATATACATACATTTATATTCTACTGGATAAACTAAAATCGCATTGCAAAGGCCATAAACCTCCAGAAGAATTGTCATTAGAGATGATTAAACAAGCTAAAGGCGCTTTATTCCGAGATGCTCAACGGGCTGAATTTCATAACGAAATATATAATCGGAAAAGACAGTAGATTAATATCTTTGAATGTCTTTGTAGATGACGATGGCATATTGAGAGCTAGAGGACGTACATAATTTTTAAGTCATGAAGATGCAATAGTACTGCCTTCAAATCACTATATCACATTCCTACTAGTTCGCCATATGCATGAAACTTATCATCATATGTCACATGAAACCGTCATCAACAACATAAGAAGTCTTTTCTATATACCCAAACTACGGGTACTCTTCAATAAAGTAAAAAAATCGTGCCAAATGTGTAAGAATGCGACCGCTGCACCAATTATGCCTCAGATGTCTACATTACCACTCGCAAGGTTAGCAACTTTCGAAAGGCCGTTTACATTCGTGAGTATAGACTACTTTGGCCCTATTTATATTACCGTTGGCAGGAGAAAGGAAAAGAGATGGGGTGTGCTCTTCACATGTCTCACCGTACGAGCAATACACTTGGAGATTACCCACAGTCTGGACACCAGCTCATGCGTCATGAGCGTAAATAACTTTATGGCTCGTAGAGGCGTACCAAGAGAAATATACAGTGATAATGGTACAAATTTTAAAGCAACATCTAAAATATTTACTGCCGAAGTTGACAACAAAACTATTTCAGCAGCACCCCACATGGGTGGACCCTGGGAAAGATTAGTCCGGTCGGTTAAAACTAGCTTATATCACATATGTCCACATATGAACTTCAGCGTTGAAACATTAAAAAGCGCCATGGCTCAAGTAGAGTTCATCATAAACTCCAGACCTCTCACATTTGTTTCGTTAGAATCCTAAGATGATGAAGTTCTTACACCTAATCATTTATTGTTGGAATCATCCAATGGCCTCAAGCCCATAAATTACAACGAATTTGATTTGCGAGAACGCTGGACCAATACTAAGCTATTTGCTGATAAATTTTGGAATAGGTGGCTAAAAGAATACGCACCAACACTCATCAAAAGACCTAAATGGCATGAAAAGGCAACTCCACTACAAGTTGGCGATATAGTCGTCATAATTGATGCAAGTATACCACGACAAGCTGGCCAAAAGGCAAAATAATTGAAGTCCTCATGGGAAAAGACGGTCAAGTGCGACAGGCAACAGTTCAAACATAATGTGGTGTCCTCCAAAGCTAACCTAGCCAAATTAGACGTCGGCAATAGCTTGAGGTAAACCCGTCCCGTGGGCTCATTTACGAGGGGGACAATGTTACCGCCGAAATCTACTTTATTATAAATTAGTTTACTTTTACTATTTATATTTGAAAGTTATTTATTTATAATTTCATTAATTATTATTGGGGCACTTCCCTTAGTTTTCTTCAATTTGCAAATTCCTTATTTACTTTTGTTAATCCATTTTACATATGTACCAACTTCTACATGAATGTTGTTTGTATGTATATTCATTTCTTCGTTTTAAATAAGTTCTAAAATAACCTGTTTGCAGAAACTAACGGTCCTTTGCTATGTGACACGTAGGCATCGAAAGTTATTTGTAAAATATTGGTAAATTTTAAAGCAGTTTTGTCAAAGGCACGGAAGCATACAGAATTATTTTAAAGCTCTCTCGCTCGCCACCAAATGTGAATAATTGTAAGCTTGGAATAATTAGAAAATAAAGAGTGCTGTTAAAAATTCTGTACTTTTATTTAAAGACCGTGTCTTAGTTGAAGACTAAAACAAAAATTTGTATAAATTTTCAATTTCCTACCCCTGGAAGCGAAAATTTTTTTCATCAATGCAAATCTTCATGATGTATAAAACGGTTTTATTTAAGAAAAACTTGAAATTTTTTAACATTTTAGCTATTATATGTACCACGAAATACCGAATGTACAAAAAAAATTCAATTTCCGATCCCTGGAAGCGAAAATTTATTTTTTTAAAATTATTTTTTACCAATGGAAGTCTTCATGATGTATAAAGCGGTTTTATTTAACATAAACTACAAATTTGTAACCACTTTCGTTACCTTCATGTACTACAAAATATTGGAGTATCGAACCCTGGAACGGAAATTTCGATTTTTTTTAAATCTTTGATACCAATTTTGCTTTTTCGAAATAAAAAATAATTTTTACCAGGAAAAAACGATTTTTGGTTAGCTTATTGTATAAAAAAAATTTAAATTTCCTAACCTTCGATGGGAACTTTAAATTAAAAATTTTTTTTTCAGCGTTGCAAATGTTCATTACACCAAAGACGGTTTTATTTAAGAAAAACTTAAAATTTTTAAACATTTTAGTGATCATATGTGCCACAAAATACCGAATGTGCAAAAAAAATAAATTTAATTTCCCATCCCTGGGAAAATTTTTTTTAAGCTTTAAATGGACAATTGAGTCCATTAATTGAGTCCCAAAGCATGAAATAGGTGCAATTTTCAAATAAACAAAAAAATGGTTTTTGGTGTTAATTTTGCGTCGAGAAATAGGTGTAAGCTGCCCAGCTCTCGATCAGTCCAAGAATGCAGTCTCTAGCTCTTCTGGGGGCTTGGGAAAACCGATTTCACGTACAGACAGATGGACATCGCTCATTCGTCATCGCTATTCATAAGGATCCAGAATATATATACTTTATGGGGTCGCATATTGATATCGAAGAAATTACACACGGAATGACAAACCTAAATATACCCTTTCACATTTTTGTGAAGGGTATAAAAAACGAAGAAAAAAAGCAGAAACCAACGTGTTGGTTGGTTGGTCATCGAACATGTTTAAAAGTTGGTTTCATCGAATTTAACTTAAGGTACTGCAGGAAAGGTCCAAAAAAAAATTAAGCAAAAAACACATGCAATTGTTTGAAGATCTTTACAAAAAATTATATTTTCATTTCAAATTGCAAACACAATTTTTGAGTAGCTTAATATATTTTCTTACACTATGTCTTGTGTATGTTTGTATATATGTACATATACTGTTATTTGTTTATAGTAGTTCTTTCATACTATTGCTGAGGCCGAAGAAAACTGTTCTATCATTGGTTTGTTTTTTCCAAATGTAAATAGTACATTTTTATTTTCTACAATGTTTAGTCTGCACATTTTTTCCATAGAAAATATTATAAAATGTTTCATATATTTTTCTACAAAATATCTCAATTAATATTTTTAGATAAAAAATATTTTATAATGAAAAATTGTTTATAGTAAAATATTCATTCATAATAAAAATATTAGTAGAAAAATTTTCAGAACAAAAATGTTTCAATAGAAAAAAATTCTTTGATTATGAAAAATTTCATAAGTTACATCCCTTCATAAAAAAAATTGTAAAAAAAAAATCTTTCAATAGAAAACATTTTATAATGAAAATATTTTTGTAAAATATTATATATATATAATATATATATATATATATATATATATATATGTATATATATATATATATATATATATATATATATATATATATGTATATATATATATATATATATATATATATATATGTATATATATATATATATATATATATATATATATATGTTATTTATATATATTATATATGTTATATATATTGTTACGTTCTTAGGCCTTTTCGTAAAAACGGTTTTTTACTTATCCTTCAAGGATTCATTTAATTGCATCAAATTAAAAACACAGACAAACTAATTTTAGAAATATAATGCGGAAAAACTTTATTTATTACTTTATTAACACGAGCATTTGTACTACTAAACACTTAGCGATGTTAACACGTCTATATTTGAAATCACACTCCCTCGCTGAGCTCTGGCAGCGCCTTTATAAAGCAACTTGACGTCGTCCGGTAACTTCGCGAAGCTTCTGGGCATGGTTGTTGTTGGTTGTACTTTATTTAGCATGTATACATGACAATGCTGACTTGTGTGTTTTGCTTATGGTAACTATGTGTGGTTGTATGTATGAGTGTTCTGTGCGTTGTGTAGTTTTGTTTCTTCTTCGCCATGTGTATATGGCTGTGTATACTTGTGAACCTGTTTAGCTTTATTAGCAGCGAATACTTGCGTACAAGATCATTAAGAATAACATCTCTTAGCATTTTTGTTGCTGGGTTTTTCGTTGTTGTTATTTGCACTTATTATTGGCACAACCTCGAATGATCTTGTATATTTCGGAGTATTCCTTTTCCGTTAATTTGAATATTATCTTTATTGTGTTGACCAGGGTTGTAACATTTTGACAACTAGGGATTAATTGCAGTGCTCCCAAGTACATATAGCCACCCGAATAGGCATACAATCAGCTCTTCCATAGTGCGCCAATCGTTCGAGATGTACTATCTGCATTTTCGACTTTGGGCTATTATACTCCTGTATCCGGTATACAACGTCATTTACTCTCTTAATCACTTTATATGGGCCATCCCAGTGAGTCTGTAGTTTTGGGGACAATCCTTTCTTCCGTTGTGGGTTATAAAGTAAAACCAATTGTCCTTCCATAAATCCCTCCGAATTTGCAGCGCGGTCATACCTAGCCTTCATCTTGTCACTGACCATCTTGATTCTATTACGCACGAACTCATGCAGTTCGTTTAAGGTCTCCTTCTCTTGGGAAGTAATAGCTCCTTCTACAGTTGGCTTTACACCAAAGTCCAAATCACCAGGTAGTCTTGATTCCGTCCCGAAGATAATTTTGGCTGGCGTTCTCGATGTTGAGTCGTATACAGCTGACCTATATGCCATCAAAAATTTGGGAATGTGCTCGTCCCAATCCCTCTGATGGTTGCTTACTACTCTTCGCAGGTACTCTTCTAAGGTGCGATTGAACCTCTCTACCATGCCATCAGAGTGTGGATGCAACGGCGTCGTTCTGGTTTTCTTTATTCCATATAACTCGCACATTTCCCTGAATATGGCAGACACGAAATTCCTTCCTTGGTCGGAATGTAATTCTATTGGGACACCATAGCGACATACCCAGTTGTTGACGAATGCATTTACAACTCTCTTTGCTTCCTGGTTTGGTATAGCATATACCTCTGGCTATTTACTGAAATAGTCCATTACCACAAGTCCATAACGATTTCCAGCTCCAGTGACGGGAAAGGGACCTGCTACATCCATTACGATCCGCAATGGTGCTCCTGAGTTGTATTGTTGTAGCTGTCCCCGGCTTCTTCTTACTGGGCCTTTAGCTGCTATGCACTGTGGGCACTTTGCTATCCAGTCGGCTATGGCTTGTTGACATCCAACCCAATAAAAACGCTGCTTCAGTTTCTCAAGTGGTTTTGTTACCCCAAGATGACCGCCACTAGGTCCATTATGAAACTCCTTCAAAACTTTACATATCTTGGAGTATGGCACAACTATTAAATTTGAAGTTGTTTTGCCATCTACACTTTCCTATACGCGATATAAACACCCTCTTATTACCTTGAGCCTGTTCCACTGAGCCCAATAAAACTTGGCGAGTGGGCTTTCAGTCGAGATTTCATTCCGGAGCGGTCGTCTGTACTCCTCTTTGGCCGCTATAATTTTCCTTAGTATGCTATCGTCCCTCTGTGCTGCTGACCAGTCTTCATCAGGGCCGATGTGCATTAGCCGAACATCAACAACGCCTTCCTTTTACTCGGTTCTAACACAATGTTTACTCTCTAAACAGCAGGGTCTTCTTGAAAGAGCATCCGCATTGTTATGCTTTGTGCCCCTTCTATGCTCAATGCTGAAGTTTAACGGGACTCTTGTGATCTTGTTTGGTTCACCCGTTTGCTTCACTTAGGCTTTTCTTTGGTAGCACTTTCTGCCAGCAGTTGTCGCATTGCCTCTTTAAAGCTAGCAACTAGGTTGTTAACCTCCTCAGACAAAACCTCCACATCCCGCACTTTACATATCTGTGGCTTGAAAACCACCCTTGCAGTCTCTTGAGCCAGCGCAAATGAAACAGTTTCAGCGAAAGTGGATTTCTGCATAGCGCACACCGTCAGTTTAACATCAGAGTCGCGAATGCCGTTAACGAAAGCCTCAGTTTTAAAGTTGTCCAGGAACGGGTGACCTCACATATCGCCTGGATATGTGAGCTGCACTAAACGCTTGATTTCCACTGCGAAACCTGGTAGAGATTCGTTAGGATTCTGAACTCTACATCGAAATTCCATTCTGTATAAATCGCGCTTGTGCTCACCACCATACTTGCGCTGCAATGCTGCCATTATTTCATTATAGTTGTTTCTGCTGCTTACTGGCACAGTCTCAAGTACCTCTGCGGCTGAACCCTTTAAGAACAAAATCAACTCTATGGCCTTTTCTTCAGCATCCTATCCATTTCTGCTAGCAACCATCTCGAACTGGAATTTGAAGATGCCCAGTAGTACACTGCCGTCGAAGTATGGCGCTTTTATCCGTGCAGAAACCTCCGCAACTGCTCGTACTGGCCCGCCACTACACTCCAGGTTATGCACTTTGTCCTCTAGAGTATGCAATTTCTCTTCGAACTCCTTTGCGTGCTGTTCCAGGCCACCGCTTTCTAGATGTTGGACTCCATCCACCAGCTCTGAGAATTTATTCTCAATAGAATCCACCCTCCTGTTAATGGCTTCAAAAACCTCTACCAGGGTCTCGTTCATGGCTTTATTTGACTCCTGTATTTCGGCTACAAGCTTTTGCTGCATCTGCTGAGAGTTCTATTTTATTTCAGTTATTTCGGCTACAAGCTTGTCACTGCTGATCCTTGATGCCTCCTGCATCTGCTGAGAGTTTTGTTTTATTTCACTTATTTCGGCTACAAGCTTGTCACTTCTGATCCTTGATGCCTCCTGCATCTGCTGAGTGTTTTGTTTTATCTCAGTTATTTCGGCTACAAGCTTGTCACTGATGATCCTTGATGCCTCCTGCATCTGCTGAAAGTTTTTTTTTATATGTCCGGATGTCCATGCCGCGATTCTTAAACTCATCTAGCAGCCTCTTCTGCAGTCCAGCCTTGTTACCTGCAGTTGGCAATTCCAGCTTACTGAGCTCCTTTTTCAGCTGTTCAACTTTTAGCTCATCAAATTTCATGATTATTTATTTTAATTTTTTGTTAATGTCCTTTTTTAATTATTTTTGCAATCCCACTTCTGACACCAATTGTTACGTTTTTAGACCTTTTCGTAAAAACGGGTTTATACTTATCCTTCAAGGATTCGTTTAATTACATTAAATTAAAAACACAGACAAATTAATTTTAGATATATAATGTGGCAACATTTTATTTATTACTTTATTAACACGAATGTTTGTACTACTAAGCACTTAGCGATGTTAACACGTCCATATTTGAAATCACACTCCCTCGCTGAGCTCTGGCAGCGTCTTTATATAGCAAACTGACGTCGTCCGGTAACTTCGCGAAGCTTCTGGGCATGGTTGTTGTTGGTTGTACTTTACTTAACATACAGCTATATACATGTGTTTGTATACATGACAATGCTGACTTGTGTGTTTTGCTTATGGTAACTATGTGTGGTTGTATGTATGAGTGTTCTGTGCGTTGTGTAGTTTTGTTTCTTCTTCTGCTATGTGTATATGGCTGTGAACCTGTTTAGCTTTATTAGCAGCGAATACTTGGGTACAATTATATAGCAGCGAATACTTGCATTAAGAATAACATCTCTTAGCATTTATGTTGCTAGGTTTTTCGTTGTTGTTATTTGCACTTATTATTGGCACAGCCTCGAATGATCTTGTATATTCCGGAGTATTCCATTTCCGTTAATTTGAATATTATCTATATTGTGGTGACTAGGGCTGTAACATTTTGACAACTAGAGATTAACTGGCAGTGCTGCCATGTACATATAGCCACATTGCCGTTTTTTTAAATCTATTTCTAAACTTTGTAACAATATATATATATATATATATATATATATAACATATATATATATATATATATATATATATATATATATGTTATATATATATATATATATATATATATATATATATATATATATATAACATATATATATATATATATATATATATATATATATATTATGAAATTTATTTGTTGGGTGGTTAAGCAATGTCTATATGCATTTCATTGGCGCTTCTTACCAAATCGTCAGTAGACTTCAACCACAGTTTTGCAAAGTTTCAAACTTCTCAACTTATTAAAAGACTTCCAAAAACCATCTGAGAATTATGTTAAATAAATTAACTATAAAAATTCACAAACGATTTCAAAAAATCACATTATAATAAGTGTAGCAGGCTATGAAACTTATACAAACCAAACCCAACAAACAACTTTTATTCGATATGACTCTATTTTACTTTTCATATCGAATAAAAGTTGTTTGTTGGGTTTGGTTTGTATAAGTTTCATAGCCTGCTACACTTATTATAATGTGATTTTTTGAAATCGTTTGTGAATTTTTATAGTTAATTTATTTAACATAATTCTCAGATGGTTTTTGGAAGTCTTTTAATAAGTTGAGAAGTTTGAAACTTTGCAAAACTGTGGTTGAAGTCTACTGACGATTTGGTAAGAAGCGCCAATGAAATGCATATAGACATTGCTTAACCACCCAACAAATAAATTTCATATTATAATAGTACAATGACAATATGTCAAAAAATTAGTTTATTAACAATATATATATATATATATATATATATATATATATGTATTATAAATATGTATATATATATATATATATATATATATATATATGTATATATATATATATATGTATATATATATATATGTATATATATATATATATATATATATATATATATAAGAAATGTATACAAAAAATATGTATATCATAATAATATATGGCATCATCGCATCCGTGCTGATAGATACATTTTCGTTTATCCAACAACAACACAAGTATTATTTACCCTACATTAATTTACGCGGTAGTATTTTTCGCTTCGGACAAAGGATCTAGTCTATGCACCATAAAATTACATTAACAATAACAATTTTCGGCAACATATAATAACACATTCCGCCTCACAAGTCTCATTGTTGAATGCTCTAGGCACACCAAAAAATTTTTTATGTTATTCGAACAAATAACTACAGACGACAAGATGAAATATGTTTAACAACATATGTTTGACGGATATGTTTGATGCGGGTCGTAATATTGGGACCAGCATAGAAATTTTTCCGCGCTTGTCTTGTACTATCATATATACATATCATACCGAATTTTGTTTGCACTACTAAATTATATTACAAGAAAGAAAATTAGTTTCTTTTGGGACGAAAGATGTCAAGAGTACTTTGAGAAAATAAAAGCCGAATTAATTTCTCCAAGAATGCTTCAGTAACCAGAATTCTCTAAACCTTTTCTAATAACATTTGATGCATCAAAGACTTCAATGGACATGATACCAATATTGTATGCTTCAAAATCTTTCAATAACGCAGAACAGAAAAAAACAATAATAGAACAGGAATTACTTGCGATATATTTTGCTATTAAACAATTTAGGCCATACGTTTATGGTACAAAATTTGTTGTAAGAGCCGACCATAGACCCTTAGTACATCTTTTCAATATGAAAGATCCGTCATCCAAACTTACTAAAATAAGACTTGAATTACCTGAGTACAATTTTTCTATCGTACACATAAAAGGGAAAAATAATAATGGAAAAAGGGAAAAATAATAATATCTCGCATTTCAATGGACGAATTGAAAAACGGAGCAAATAGTAGAGGCATTTTAGCCGTGACGACTCGAGCAATGGCAAGGCAAAATAATACAACTAACAGTTATAAAGATACCTGAGATATGATTCAGCTGCAAGTTTATGATAAATTTCCACAGAAATTCAATACTAAAGTTTCAAGGATAACATCAGAAATATTTCACAAGAACAATGATATAAACAAAATAAGACTAAAAATATATAATATACATACATATATAAAACCAGATTCATTATGGACATTGAGATTGTTAACAAAACATTGAATTTCGACGATATGCTGTTGAGGCTAGAAGAAGAAGCCAACAATAACAATATTTATATGATAGAATGGCCAAAAAACTATTAATTTTTTACGAGGTATAGCACACAAGATTTAAAAACCCATGGTAATAACATTTTGAAAACATTAACAATTTTATTAGGAGACCGAATTGAAACAGTAAGTGATGGAACAATGAAAACTAAAATATTAGAAACTTATCATAATGATCAAATCATAGGCGGACACTTTGGGCGTAAAAGATTATATGCAAAATTAAGGACTAAATTTTATTGGAAAGGCATGACAAGAGAGATAGCTGATTTTGTTAAAGGATATAAAGAATGCAATTTAAACAAGGTACAAATAGGAACAGTGCTAACTTCGACACCAGCAAAGGCATTCGATGTAGTATTCATTGACACAATTGGTCCATTGCCAATATCAACATATGGAAATAAAAATGCTTTAACACTGATTTGTGACATGTCGAAATACTTAGTTACCATAGCATTACCGGAAAAAAGGGCAAAAGCAGTTGCGAAGGTAATTTTCTAAAACTTTATTCCAATATATGTCAGAATTATTTCAATTAAAACTGACTTAGGTACAGAATTTAAAAATGAGACACTTTCGAAACTGTGTAAACTTTTAAACATTGAACAGAATTTTTCAACATCCTATCACCAGACAGTTGGTATAGTTGAAAGGAATCATAGGGTATTCAATGAATATCTTAGAGCGTACATAAGAGAGAATATTTCGGATTGGGATTCATATTTTAGATACTTCACGTTTTTCTCCAATACTACTTCAAATTCAGTTTGTAATAATATATATACACCATTCGAATTGGTGTTCGGTAAACAACCAATTATGCCAAACGAACTTAAACTTGATAAAATGGATCCTCTATACAATTTTGAATTTATAGCAAAGAGGTTAAACACAGACTTCAAAAATCACATTTTATTCCGAACAAATTTGTTACAGTCAAATAAAGAGAAAAACAAAACCATATATGACAGATTTGCAAAGCCTAGTGATTTAAAAATAAATGATAAATTATACATAAGGAAAGAACCGTATGACAAATTTAATCGTATATAGGAGGGTCCATTCATAATTACAGATATAAAAGGCGTGAACGCTACCATATATAGCGATATAATAAATAAAGAAAAGATTGTCCACAAAGACAGGTTAAGAATTGATTAAAAATAAATACAACTATTACAAAAAAAAGACTGATATAAATAATTATTTTGTAAAAATGAAATTTATAAAAGAATAAACTAAATGAATAAATATATATTTCCTGTAAATACATTTAAATATTGTAAAATCAAACTGAAAATATATTTCTAAATTATAAAATTAGATAATTATACAAATAAAAATCAATTTTTAATTCAAATTTAAAACAAACCTTTGAAAAATGCTGAATTAACCAGCCTGATCACCTGTTTGATTCAACATATTTTTTCTTTTATAGGGAAGTGTAAGGTATTATAATTACCTACTATACCTACTTATTATACTTACCTATTATAATTACCTTCTAAAGCAACAAGAAGCAAAAATATACCAACAACAACAGCAGCTACAACAAGCCCAACAACAAAGAGAACTACAAGCACAACAACAACAAGAACTACAATAGCAACAAGTACCACTGCAAGCCCAACAACAGCAACAGCAATAATATATATACATATAAATATATATATATGTATATATATATATATATATATATATATATATATATATATGTACATATATATATATATATATATATATATATATATATATGTATATATATGTATTTATTCGTGTATATATAAATAAAATATGTATACAAAAAAATTTTAAACTATATGTATATCATAATAACATATGACATCATCGCATCAGTGCTGATATATACATTTTCGTTTATCCAACAACAACACAAATATTATTTACCCTACATTAATTTACGCAGTAAAATTTTTCGCTTCGGACAAAGGATCTAGTCTATGCAACATAAAAGTATATAAACAAGAACAATTATCTGCAACAAAAAATAACACATTCCGCCTCACAAGTTTCATTCTTGAATGCTATAGGCAAACCAACCAATTTTTTGTGTTATTCGAAGAAATAACTACACAAGACAAGATGAAATATATTTGACAACATATGTTTGACGAATATGTTCGATGCGGGTCGTAATATTACGACCCACATATAAATTATTCCTTGGTTGCCATGAAATACCTTATATACATAATCTTTGGTATTAATTATGTGCGTACGTGTGTATATTACTTCTGTATATTTTGTTTTTTCAACTGTAGATGTATGTATGTCGCTGTGGGTATTTGAATACATGTTAAGTTTTATTTTTGGGATTCATATTGTAAATACTTCACGTTTTCCCACAATACTGCTTCAAATTCAGTTCTCAATAATATATATACACCATTCGAATTGGTGTTCGGGAAACAACCAATTATGCCAAACGAACTTAAACTTGATAAAATGGATTTTCTATACAATGTTGAAATTTATAGCAAAGAGGTTAAACACAGACTTCAAAAATCACATATTATTGCGAACAAAATTGTTACAGTCAAATAAAGGGAGAAACAAAACCATATATGACAAATTTGCAAAGCCTTGTGATTTAAAAATAAATGATAAAGTATACATAAGGAAAGAACCGTTGACAAATTTAATGGTATATAATTACACATATAAAAGGAGTGAACGCTACCATATATAACGATATAACAAATAAAGAAAAGACTGTCCACAAAGACAGGTAAAGAATTGATTAAGAATAAATACAACCATTACAAAAAAAAAAGACTTTGAAATATATAATTATTTTGTAAAAATAAAATTTATAAAAGAATAAACTAAATGAATAAATATATATTTCCTGTAAATACATTTAAATATTGTAAAATCAAACCGAAAATATATTTCTAAATTATAAAATGAGATAATTATAAAAAAAAAATAAATTTTTAATTCAAATTTAAAACAAACCTTTGAAAAATGCTGAATTAACCAGCCTGATCACCTGCTTGATTCAACATATTTTTGTTTTTATAGGGGAGGTGTAAAATACTATAATTACCTAGTATACTTACTTATTATACTTACCTATTATAATTACCTACTATACTACTTATTGTATTTTATGTTTAATTTAGTTAAGTTGGTAACGCATCACTCGTTATACTTTACTTTAAAATAAAAGGACAGTCAGTTGCCTAGTACCATTGAAATACTCCAAACGTGTTTTAGTTAAAAGAAACATCCGTCACACATATATATATATATATATATATATATATATATGTATATATAACCAAAGATTATGTACTACTACTGCCACGTAGTAGTACCAAAGAATATACACTATAAGAAGATGCATGACGAACAAAGCATGAAATAAAATTTTAAAATCTTTTTATAAATTTTTTTAATTAAATGGCAAAAAAGTTTTTTGTGTATATGATTTCCCGCACTTAATAAAATCTTTGAGAAATGGGTGGTTGATATGTGACCTTAAAACACCTGATGGAACTACAAGCTTACAACTATTTAAGAGCTACATATTTGCAAACTACACAATTTAAGAGCTGTTCCGCAGAAGTGGCCCTTTCAACAGCTCAGTTTGTGAAAAAAATTGGTAAGCTTTTCGATTGTCTTAATAGTGGTTCCCTTTATGGCGATAACTGCTACAGATCTGCAGTTCAACTTAAGAATGAACCTCACCAATTTATACAAAACTTTATGGAATATCTGAATGACGTGCAATTCGTTGACCAAAAAAAGCGTGTTTTCTTTTTAAATGGTATGAAGCTCATTCTTCATTTAGTCCATTTACTGGTGAATGACATAAGAGAAGAGAGTAATTTGTTCACACTCTTTGGGTCCTGATTAGCTTACTTTCTATATGGTCCTTCCATATAGAAAGTAGGAGTGTGGACCTTTTGCAGAAGGGCAATCTGGTCCAAATGAGGAATGAGCCCCAAAATGGCACACTGCCTCTATACGAGTGTGGTAAGATCAATTGTGACATACGCCTCGTAATATGGTGGACGTCGTTGGAAAGGAAGCTATCGGCATCTGTGGCGCAATAAATACCACATCAACTAAGACGATGGAAAACATTCTATCAATACTGCCTATTGATTTACAGATTAATGGTGATGGGTGAGTTCCTGACGAGAAAACACATAACCGAACACCAGAGTATAATACACGTCTTATCCATATATATATATATATATATATATATATATATATATATATATAGATCAACCCAGAGAAGACAGAAATTTGTATGTTTACAAGAAAACGGAAGATTGCACAGTTGGTTTCCCGGTTTTTTTAAATAGAACAATACAAGTTAGTAAAAAGAAGTGATACTCGACTTGACGTTATCCTGGAAGGACCATATAGAACCACATTTCTGTAGCCCAGTTAGGAGCTAAATTTAGGGCCTCTATTGCATTTCACAAAGAACCCTAGGATTTTCCCCCTATTAATATCGCTACATTGTCTGCATAGCAGACGGGAGCAAATCCTTCATGTTTCCCTAATGTTTTCAGTAAGGTATTTATGGTCACCACCCACAGCAAGGGAGATAGTATTCCCCCTGTGGCGTTCCGCAACATAAGTTTCCTCCTATTTTTGTATCGTTAACCTCGCAACTTATCTTCCTGTTCCTAAGCAAATTACTGATCCATGCAGTCAATCTCTGGTCCAAGTCAAAGTTACCTAGTGGGTCAATAATGCTTGAGGTCGATATATTGTTGGATCTCCCTCTATATCGATAAATACAGCCATGGTGTACATACCCAACTCGAAGGTTCTCTCTATATGATACACAAATTCCTGTAGGGCTGTCTCGACAGACCTGCCCCGAATTTTCAGTACACTGTGCGGTATTTTGTCCTTCAACATGAATGAAGTTAGGCTAATCGGTCTGTAAGCCTTCGGATCTGCATAGATTTCCCTGCCTGGTTTTGGAATGAAGACAAGTTTAACCTCCCTCCATGCCAGGGGAGTATATGCATTAGTAAGACAGATTGTGACGGGAAAATGCATCAGGCCCTGCTGCTTTATAGAGCGAAAAGCTCTTTACTGCTCTACATACCATTTAAGTATATATCATTATCTTTGGATTGTCTATATATCTCGGGGGTATGCTCCTTCCGGACGGCTCTCCTGGCCTTTACGAAGCTGTGCCTCCATAAGAAATTCCAATAACGACAAAAGAAAATTACAGTTCTTTTTGACAGAGAAGTGTTTAATTTCTAGCAAGGAAATACGTGTGGTTTTTGGTGTTGTTAATTGTTGTAGTTATGGGTGCACCTGTTAAGCCTGCCTTGAAAGAACCTTATTAATTGTTTCCAAATACTGGTTTCCCTTCCCTTAATGCTTTTAACAGAATCGATTCTTAATGGTTTCTACGTTTGAAGTTTGCTGTTCTTAGATTTTTATTAGGTAAAACTGTAAGAGTGGTATAATACTAGAAGTCCTTCCTTTTATAGCGTAAACTTATTAAACCATAACATTTACTAATTAAAATAGACTTTTCCTCTTAATACTTCGCAGAATTTAAGGTAAATATTTTTTCCAATTTCTTCGAATTCCATAAAATTATTTTAAATATTATTAAAGGATACAATTCTTCCAATTGAATTTGGTTTTCTTTTTGCTCTAATATTTCCTTATGCATAAAATTGAGGAATATTTGTCAAGTAAAGTTTTTAAACGATCTAAAAATGTATACATTCGCCAATCCTTCGAGTGCTTTGCTATGCTTATGTTGTTTGCAATTTTAAAATTTTGTTGTGGAAATCCAAAACACTACTTTACAGCAGTTTGGAAAACCCCTTAAAATTTAATTGATTCTTACTTCTTACAAATCGGATTTAAAATTGTTTGAGTATAAAGAAATACTGGAGTGGCTCCCACTATTCTAAAGTTATATTAACATTCACGTAAAACAGTTCACAAGCTGCATATGAAAACGAAAAAGACACAAATAGGAGTAGCCCAACAAATCAGTAAATATTTAAAAGTATATTTAGTTAATTTTGATGAATATTTAAAGTCTATTTAAATACGCTTTCAGTTTTACAGTCACACTTAAATACTTCATATGGAAATATGTAAACAAAAATCGCCATTGTTCCGAAACAGATGTTTTGCTTATGATTCAAATTATTTCAAGTGTTGTGCATGACATTATTTGTGCAATAAATATTGTTTTATTGACTTCCGACTTTATTGTATTGATAATTGAATATGGCATCAACGCATAGTTGCTGAAAGATACATTTTCGTTTATCCAACAACAACACAAGTGTTAGTTACCCCACATTAATTTGTGCAGTAGAGTTTTTCGCTTCCGTTATGGATCTATTCTCTGCAACATAAAAGTACATGAACAATAACAATTTTCTGCAACAAATAATAACACATTCCGCCTTACAAGTTTCATTGTTGAATGCTCTAGGCAAACCAACCAATTTTTTGTGTTATTCGAAGAAATAATTACACAAGACAAGATGAAATATGTTTGATGAATATGTTCGATGCGGGTCGTAATATTGGGACCCGAATATAAATTTTTTCGTGCTTGTCTTATATACATAATCTTTGATACTACATACATATATATCGCTCTCAATTTAGAATTTTTCTATAAAAAAATGTATATGTATTACTATATATATTTATAAAGTTATATAAAAATCTAAACCTAAAAATATGTTATAATATATCAAATTTTGAAACATAACTTGTAAATACAATGCATATTTGCAAATAATACTTTCTGCAGACAAGCTTTTGAGCTTTGCAGAATTAATGTAAATATGATTGAAATTAATGAATAAATGAATGAAAACTGAAAAAAAAGTATTTTTTAAAAGCGTCCGTAATAATAGTTAGCACGACTCCGTGGGAAACTCCCAGAGATGTTCTTGATAAACTAGGTTCGTAGGCAACTTTCAATCACATTTGCCACATTTTATCTAAAATTTCAGTGGCCAATGAATGAATAAATGTTCACTATTGCCGAATGAAGGCGACTATTCGTCGGAATATTTTAGAAGAAAAAATAATAAATGTTTAAAGTATTTCTACTGCATGGAAAAATATTGATTATAAAATTTTTTAAAAACGAGCGAATGAACGAGTTCGACCCAAGTCTGAATACAATTTGCCTACATATTTTAGCAAACAATACAAAGTACGTAAATTTTCTATGGAGCGTTGCCATGCATATGTTATACAAATTTGTGTTTTTATCCTTAAACATTTTGGGACTATATTATTAACTTTTTATGTACAATTGTTTATCATTTTACATATGTAGCCAATCAAATGTCTTCGCTGTTATCAAAAATTTACTTCCTTTACATCACTAGTATCAATGTATGCTTATATCAGAGATCTGTGACTATTAGTACTATTTAATAGCGAAAAGTACAACAGTACCCCAACGATTAATATAGCAGTACTTTCTTATGCCCAATAAATCAGTGGTTATTTAAATGTAATATAACTTTAAATGTCATTTAAATACCAAATTTGGTTTTTCACCGCAAACTTAAATAAGTTTTAAATGCCACTCATTGGCCATTTAAATATTATTATTATTAAGCAGAAGAAAACATTGTGATGTTGAGAAAAATTTACTAAAACATTTTAAAAAGTTGCGTAATTAAAGTCAATTATCAATAGAATAAAGTCGAAAATCAATAAAACAATATTTATTGCACAAATAGAGTCTTAAAACAATTGAAAAACTTGAAACAATTTCATGCACAACACTAGAAATACTTTGAATCATAAGCAAAACATCTGCTTTCGGAACAATGGCGATTTTTGTTTACATATTTCATGGTGCTACCACATTTTTCGCATAAGTTAATTGAGGTATTTAAATGTGACTGTAAAACTGAAAGCGTATTTAAATAGACTTTAAATATTCATCAAAATTAACTAAATCTACATTTAAATATTTACTGATTTGTTGGGCTACCCCTATTTGTGCCTTTTTCGTTTTCATATGCAGCTTGTAAACTGTTTTACGTGAATGTTAATATAACTTTAGAACAATGTCGGCTACTCCAGTATTTCTTTACACTCAAACAATTTTAAATCCGATTTGTAAAAAGTAAGAATCAATTAAATTGTAAGGGGTTTTCCAAACTGCTATAAAGTAGTGTTTTGGATTTTCACAACAAAATTTTAAAATTGCAAACAACATAAGCATAGCAAAGCACTCGAAGGATTGGCGAATGTATTCATTTTTAGATCGTTTAAAAACTTTACTTGACAAATATCCCTCAATTTTATGCGTAAGGAAATATTAGAGCAAAAAGAAAACCACATTCAATTGGAAGAATTGTATCCTTTAATAATATTTAAAATAATTTTATGGAATTCGAAGAAATTGGAAAAAATAGTTATTTACCTTAAATTCTGCGAAGTATTAAAATGAAAAGTCTATGTTAATTAGTAAATGTTATGGTTTAACAAGTTTACGCTATAAAAGGAAGGACTTCTAGTATTATACCACTCTTACAGTTTTACCTAATAAAAATATAAGAACAGCAAACTTCAGACGTAGAAACCGTTAAGAATCGATTGTCTTAAAAGCATTAAGGGAAGGAAAACCAGTATTTGGGAACAATTAATAAGGTTCTTTCAAGGCAGGCTTAACAGGTGCACCCATAACTACAACAATTAACAACACCAAAAACCACACGTATTTTCTTGCTAGAATTTAAACACTTCGCTGTCAAGAGGGGGTTTCAACAATGTATCGACCTCAAGCATTATTGACTCTCTAGGTAACTTTGACTTGGACCAGAGATTGACTGCATGGATCAGTAATATGCTTAGGAACAGGAAGATAAGTTGCGAGGTTAACGATACAAAAATAGGGAGGAACTTATGTTGCGGAACGCCACAGGGGGAATACTATCTCCCTTACTGTGGGTAGTGACCATAAATACCTTACTGAAAACATTAGGGAAACATGAAGGATTTGCTCCCGTCTGCTATGCAGACAATGTAGCGACATTAATAGGGGGAAAAATCCTAGGGTTCTTTGTGAAAAGCAATAGAGGCCCTAAATTTAGCTCATAACTGGGCTACAGAAAGGGGTCTCAATGTCAAACCAGAGAAGAAAGAAATTTGTATGTTTACAGGAAAACGGAAGATTGCACAGACCATATAGAAAGTAAGGTAATCAGAAGCCAAAGAGTGTGAACCAATTGCAGAAGGGCAATCGGGTACAAATGGGGAATGAGCCCAAAAATGGCACACTGGCTCTAACGAGTGTGGTAAGACCGATTGTGACGTACGCCTCGTTAGTATAGTGGACTTCCAGTGTATCTGTGGACAGTGCTGTATCTTTTGCAAATACTTCCGCCTGCCGAAAGGGATAAAATGGCTAAAGGAAATCGATAACAGGCTACCAGTTCATATATTGACGAATAGTAGGACAGTTATCGAGGCCCTAAGAAATCATGCGGTTAAATATCGGCGTGTACTACAATGCAAGGATGAGATTAACTCATACACTCAATATGGAAGCATCAAGGAATACCTGGAAATACTGAGACAGATAGGCTAGCAAAGATGGGAGCATTAATGGCAAATATCACACTAGATATTCCAAAGCCATTTCAGGTTTTTAAGAACGAACGGAAATAATGCTGTATGGAAGGAATCACCTGGCATGAATGGGTATCGTTGAGAATATAACATGCAGGGCCTGCCAGGAAGAAGACGAAACACTGAAGCACTACTTGTGCTACTGTCCAGCTTTTCGCCAAGTCAGAAGACAAACTTTTAATCAGGAGATTATACAGGAGATGGAATTTCTTGGGGGTTCTAAATAGAGGGACTTAAGAAGATGCATTGAGGAAACTAGGTTCATAACGTAATCAAATTCAAAGAATTCCACGGTATTAATGGAGGCTCCTTACGGTAGAATGGGAACTCCTTACAATAAAGCGCACAACAGGCCTATGAGGCCTCATGAAAGAAATTATTCAGTGTGAAAAGCTTTTAGCCATTGTATGGGCTTTAAGATATTTCAGAAGATATGTATATGGCAGAAAATTTTTAGTCCAAGCAGATCACCAACCATTAAAATGGCTATGTTCAATGAAGGAGCCAAACGCAAAAATGTCGCAATGGAGATTTCAGTTGAGTGAGTATGATTTCGATATCGATTATGTTAAAGGGGAAAACAATAGAGTGGCTGATTTTTTGAGTCAAATTGAACAGAAAGACAAATCAAACAGGGAAAACGTTTTTGGAGAAGATTTGAGTGATTGCTTTAAGATCAGCGAAGAGATAGTTAACATATGTAGAACTCAGGTGCGTATTGTAAAAATGAAAGAAAAAACGATAGAAAGGCTATTTGGGAGGTACTTAATTTTTTTATGTAGATGAGTCTTCCAAATGAGCGTCATTTGGAAGATCTATTTAAGGAAAATATACCTAGAAGTTCTGTATGCATATATTGCGAATCGGAGGACGCGAAATACAATATTAATCAACACGAATTAATCCAGCTGTTTGGGAATGATAAGAAATTGCAATTTACTAAATGCAGTACGATGGCTGTTGATGTGGAGGAATCAGAACGTCTATACGACATTATAAAGACAACACACGATAAGACTAATCACAGAGGAGTTTTGGAAAATTTTGAGGAAATAAAAGGAAAATTCTTTCAGCCTAATTTAATCATATCAATAAATAATTAAACACCTGTAGAATTTGTGGCGGAGCAAAATACGATCGTAACCCCATTAAAAAACATTTTCAGCAAACAGAAACACCGAAGAAACCAAATCAGATAGTCCATATGGGTATCTACCATGCGGAGAAGCAATATTTTTTGAAAATTTTGGATAGATTTACAAAGGGGTAGGAAGTGTTCACAGGCTTTCAGATAAGAACATGATTACCATTAAGACGAAGTTACAAGAAAGAATGGCTTTGTTAGGTATACCAGAACCCTTGATTGTAGACAACGAATTCGATAATCATTTGATCAAGTTGTTCTGCAATAAAAATAATATTCAGATCCACTTTACTAATCCCCATTCTCATACGCGAAGTTCAGACATTGAAAAATTGCATTCAACAACTCTTGAACATATAAAAATAATGATATGTACAGAAGATAGAAGAGCTTGTAATCAGAGCTATAGGTTATGATAACAACACAATTCACTCAACAACTGGGCAAAGGCGAATAGATTTTATCAATAGATTAGACTTAAACTTTGAAGGATGGATAAAAATAAAGACATTTCATAGAAAAAATAAATAAAAGAAGAAAACCAGTACCGCATATAGATAAAGAAAATATATATGTGATAAATTCGGAAGCATAAGGACAGAAAACTCTTAAAAGGTATACAAAGCATAGTCGAAGTAATCCTAATAAGATTGATGTTGCACGGATCAAGCGACCATTAAAATATTTTCCATAAATTTCAGACATTTTTGACCATGATGTTAATTTTGGTGATATCGACGTTTGGCAGACCCGAAATGATAATAAATAAAATAGAGACTGAGGCAGGATTTATGGTAGAGAGAAGTCAGCCCGTTATTTTGATCCAGAGTTATTCAAAGCTTATACATATAATTGACCTAAAGCAGATAGAAGATACAGTCAGTAAAATCAGAGTTAGCATTGCAGGTAACTTGAATGTGAAGTAGAAATAGATCATGTTGAACTTGTAAAGAGATGGTGAGGAGTTGGCACATTTATTATTGACAATAGTCAGACATGATGGTAGAGAAAGAAATGCACTGATTGACGCGGAAGGAAGATTTATTAAATGGGTATTTGGAAACTCGGACGATCAAGACAAACCAGATATTGATAATCACTTTAAAAGATATCAACCAACATAATATAACAAACAATTTAAACAAACAAATAACAGTAAATAATGATATACAAATATATATATATATATATATATATATATATATATATATATATGTTAAATTTTAGAATGATTTTGGAATCACATAAGTAAAGAATTAGAAAACAAAAAAGAAGAAAGAAAGGATTAGAAAAAAAAGAATTTGTTAATAAACAAAATAAAAAATAAAGTTGAAAGAATACAAGACAACGTAATGAGTTCCAGACACCAAATAATGAGCAGATTCTTTTTTAAACGTCAAGAGACGTTATGTTGTTTTATTTTTGAAAAATTACAAAAATACGATGTATATGCGAAATATAGAATATATGCAGATTAATTTAAGAGTTATAAGAATGAAAAATGAAACATACCATGTAAATACCGAAAGGAATATAAATAATTTGGAAAAAACTAATAAATGTATTTTAAATATTATTGCTGATTCGTACGATGAATGTACAAAAAGAAAATTTACTCCAAAATTAATACAAGAATTGGATTTTGGAAACCTTTTGTTAATAAATATTAATTCCACTTTGAACAGTAATTGTAATGAATATAAATATAAGCTTACTGGAAACTATTTGATAAATTTTCAAAATTGTGAAATGGAAATAGATGAATATAAAATAAAAAGATTTGAGAGTAAAATGAATAAAATTATTCCTAATCTAAAAAAGTTAGATAATAATATCACTGAATTAATAGAAATTCCAGAATTGGACAACTTAGAAGAAATTAAGGCAGTTATATATAAGGATTATATATAAGCGTTATATACTTTACTCATTAATTTTATGTGTTGCTTGTAATTTGGTGGCCTTAAAACTCAAAAAGGTTTTGCTTCGAAGAGACTCGAATCATAAGGGGCGAATCATATATGAGTGTGGATGCCAGTCACAGAAGAGACCGATAATAATACAAACATTTGGCCGTCTATTTTAAATTATGTTTAGTTTGTCGTTTTTGACTACACAGCAAGATTCGTTGTTTGAATAAGAAAAAAATTTATTGACAGTATTTAATTGATTTAAGTGTGTAACTTACATCATTTTTTATAGATTCCTAATAAACATAAACGAATCTCGGCACAAAGAACTGAAACGCTTGCATCATTTGTTTACATTTCGATTGATCAACTTTATTATTGGTTTACAAAGCCATATTTACTTTAAGAAAGAATTTATTCAATCTTTATTGTTCGTACAAATACGCATTTAATTTATGCTAAACATTAAGATGAAATAATAAAGATTCAGACTTGTATAACACCTCAAACTCGTTAGGTACACCAACGGAAGAACTAATTATTTAAAATAAAACTTACACTTGTTTATTTTCTCAACATAGATATACGCGTATGAATATAGTAAAATAAACAAGTAAAAGTACACATCCATCCAAACGTACACGTACATATGCACATCCCTTCGTCTATGCATGCGATAATTTCCATAAAATTTTCTCAAAAAGCATACTTATAATATAAAATATGTATATGTATCAGTTAAAAATAACAAGTGAGTTAATAATTTAACTCAAAAAGATGTTTAATTCTTAACTTCCGAAAAACCCTCTAGGCACAATTGAAGTCTTCTTTGCCAATATCTGTACAATTGCAACTTGCTTTTATTAAATTACTCGTACTAGTTTAATAAGAGAACGTAAAATATATTAGATTTTAATATAAATATATTTAGCTGTGTTCATTTAGTAAAAATTCTTACAAATTTGTAACAATTGTTACTAGAAAGCGTTCATTAACCCAAAAAATTTGCAATGAGAGAGCGGCGAAAGAGCGTAAAAAATTGAGATACAGAAAAATTATTGCAAGTTTTTACGAGTAAGATTTTTACTTGTAATAATTATTCAAACAGCTGTTTTGCGTTTGTGTTTATAAAACAACTAGCGAACCCCCCGCACGCTTCGTTGTGTAAAGAAGAAAATAAAAAAATTAATTCGAATACATTTGAATCAGTGATAAACTGCTTTTATAATAATGCTCTGTGGTAAACAATATTTCTTGTTTTTCCATTTTCGGTGTAAATATACAAAAACGATAGTTTGCCAACGCGCGAATAGGCTACCTAGAACTGTCCGTGTGAGAAAACTGGATACACTAAATTCACTCAACAAATTTCTAAAACTTGGCCTTGCGCTTTATTAATGGTAATCGCAAACGCAAGGCGAACAGGAAACTGAAGTCGTTTAAATTCAAATGGTATATCACACGGGATCATTGGGATACGTGGAATGAATATATCTTCGCCTTTTAATTTTCCAGTTAAAATAGTAGCTTCAATTGTATAAGCCATTAACCTTTTAATAGCAAGTCTTGTACCATTACACAAACGGGGTTAACTGATATTACGAAGCATAATAATAGTAGTTCCAACTTTCTATTGGAGATTATGTGGAGGCAATCTTGGTAAGTCCAACGAATTCTAAAATTCTGTTGGATAATTCAAAACATCTTCTTCATTGGTAACAGTATCAACAGACTTGTACAACACCACTTCGCCAGGAATCCTTGATTGTATAGCTATGTTTAATTAAGTAACATCTTTGTTTTTTTGCCGCTAAAATTACTCTGGCACTTAACCATGCATGGCATGTATATTGTTGTGTTATGTAAGTGAAAACACATTCAATAAATTCCTCTTTTGACTGTACGAAACGGTAAATCATTTGGCAATGTTATCATCCAGTGTCATCAATAGGCACTTGTCAGCAGATGGATCATTCTGCAACTGAACACGAACGTTGGTAGTGAGTTTCGATATTTTAACAAATTTCCATAAATATGAAGACTTTAAGCAAGAGTTAATTTCATCCGCAGCTGCCGATCTAGGAATGACGGGCAATGTTTGCCTAAAATCGCCTGGCAATCAAATCAACGCACCACCAAACAACTCGGAGATCTTTCATTGTCCTTTCCAAAGCTTCAACAGATTTCTTATTCGCGTACTCAAGCATATGACGTGGGCTGTGCATGTACCGTGTATCATATATTGCACAATAACATCATATAATTCAGGATCACTTATTTGATCTGGAATTTCAGAACATATAGCATTTTCAACTTCATGCGATGTGATTTTATTCACCAACCATATTGAAATGTGAGCGTGTAGCAAACCACGCTTTTGCCACTCCACAGAATACATCCAGAACTTCACTTCACTAAACACTTTAGATTTCACGCTAAAACCCATAACCGCTTTCAATTTCTGCCTTAAAACATGTGAAGTGATATCATGGCAGTCGGTAGGACTTTGGCCAGCGAATAAATTATCTTTAATGTCTCTCCATTGCGGATTACACGTAAATGTTATAAATAAATCTGGTCGACCATAATGACGCACATAAGTCATTGCATCCTGCGCGTACTCATGCATATGACGTGGGCTGTGCATAATGTATTTAAATATTAATGTTACTAGTGTTGTATTTATATGTAATTTATTTTATAGATCTCCGAAGTTGTGATTTAGAAAAGCTAAGTATTTAAATTAAATTAATGGTTTGACCAATATTAATTGTAATGAACTTAAAAACGAATTGTATTTCAGTTTTTCAAAATATTAACTCAAATATTTCGAAATGATAGCAGTGTTCACTAAAATGGCTATAACTCATGAACCAATACACATACAGAAACTGTATTTACATAAAAACCTTGGTATTGACGTCACCTTATGCAACTTATTTTTATATATATAAATATTTCTAAATTAAGTTGAAAATAAAATATTTTTTTTTGAAATTTAAGTAATTGGAAGTAAATATAATCTTTTAAAACGATAAAAAGTATTAAAAAGATAACGAATTTATTTTTGTGTAACTTAGGAACTACTCATATATACCTATACATTACAACCCTACTTTAACTTGCAAGTTTTAGCTAGTAAAGTGTTAATTTACTTTTTCACATTCTTGAGAGTAATTGTGGAAAATTTCTTGTTAATCTCTCGTTGTTAATTTTTACTAGTAAAGTAAATGAACACACCTTTTATATGCCCAAAGCTGCCAAAGTCATAGCAAAAATGTTTAATAATATAAGGTGCGTTACACTGCCTATGGTCATGTTAAGATTTTACTAAAAAAGTTAAAGTAAAAGAAATTCTAAAATACATTATTAATTTTAATATATGTATATGTATAATACTATGAATAAAATACCAAAATCAAAATTTTACCTTAATTTAAAATATCATTATTCTTCAATTGGACAAAGTTCTTATTTTCTTTATTTCCATATGCATGCTGTACGTAAATCCAATTCTGTTAGACATCATTTTCTTTGTTCATGTACATACATATTAAAATTTTTATTTTCATGTATATTCAACGCTGTAGAATTTTTTATTCGCAAACATTTTTAAATTAAATTCTGTTATTTATGTATATTCAACGCTGTAGAAATTTTTGTTCGCTAATATTTTCAACTTATATTCTGTTATTAATGTACATCAGTGATGCTCATTTCATAGAGCAATTGCTTATTGTTAACACCTACCTTTTTGTTATGCTCTTTCAATTCAGTTGTCTTTCAGACGTCAAAAAGTACACTTGGAAGCGGTCCAACAATGCCCACGTTTATATGCTCAAAGCGGGCGTCGACTAGTGCATACTCACCTATTAGTGACTTTGTATGACGTTGTACTTTGGCTCTTTGGCATTTGAAGACATGAGCGAACATACTTAGCTACCTCTGTTGACATTGATTTCCACACGTAATGACTAGCTACCAATCTTTTTGTTGCACAGATTCCTGGGTGTGAAAGTGAGTGTAGTTTTTGAATGGCAGCTCCTCGGCAATTTTTTGGGACATATGGTCTCACCCTATCCGTTGAAACGTGGCAATAAAGTTTCCTTGTCGAATTCGGAATTTTAAATTTTGTTAATTTTAGGGATGAGTCGCTCTTGCTGTTCAGCATTAACTGTAGTTCACTGTCATCACTTTGTTGTTCGGCCATTTCGTCAAAATTTATCACTTGATCTTCTACAGTGTTTATACGATATAACAAGTTTGCTCTATTATTGTCGGCACCTGGCAAGTGCCGAATATCCGTCGTATACTGACTTCGTCTCCAACTATTTGGTGCAGAACTGCTCCCACGGCTTCATCCGATGCGTCCGTCGTTAGCGTGAGTTGTGCATTTGGTGCCATATAATTTAACAGCGTCCCTTCAGCAATATCCTTTTTGCAAGCTTCAAAAAAAGCGATGGCCTCATCAGTCCAATTTATTATGCTATTGTCATTTTTCTTATTACCAGGAATCAGGTTTTGCAAAACATTTTGGTTTTTAGTCGCATATCGGATGAAAGGACAATAAAAATTTAGCATGCCTAGAAATTTCTTAAAATTTTTAACAACTTTAGGTCTTTTACAATTTCGAATTGCCTCGACCTTATTGTCGGGTGGCGTAAGTCGATGTTGATTAATTTTGTGGCCCAAAAAAACTAGCTCACCTTTTCCAAGCTGGGATTTGTCAAAGTTTACAGACAGATGTGACTGACGTAAGCGGTTAAACACAATTCGCAGGTGCTTAGCATGTTCCTCTTTGGAAAATGATGCTATTAAAATGTCGTCTATGTAAACAAAGACGAAGTCAAGTCCCTTAAAGATTTTATTCATATGACGCTGGAAGGTTTGTGTTGCATTCCGCAAGCCAAATGTCATGAAACAAAATTCAAATAAACCAAATGGCGTGATTATGGCTGTCTCAGGAATGTCGCATGGCTCCACCGGTATTTGGTGGTAGGCCCGTTGTAAATCTATAGTTGGAAAAATTATCTTCCCATACAGTATGCTCGTGATATCACGCAAGTACGGTATGGGATACCTGTCAGGTACGGTAATGTTGTTGAGCGCGCGGTAGTCACCACAGGGTCGCCAGTCCCCGTTTGGCTTCTTTACAAGGTGGAGTGGGCTTGCCCAATTACTGTTTGAGGGTCGACATATACCCATTTCCATTAAATATTCAAACTCCTTTTTCGCTGCCTGAAGTTTGTATGCGGCTAGGCGGCGAGCGCTAGCATATGTGGGAGGACCTTTAGTCGTGATGTGATGGGTTACGGTTGAGTCAATTGGGCGCTTGTTGGCATTAATCGTAGCCAGGTCCTTATATTCATTTAAGAGTTTTGCGTATTTGTCTTGTGTGTTGTATGCCAAAGTTTAAATACAAGATGAACGTGGCGAACAACCTTTTGATTCAAATAAAGTAGTACGATCAATAAGCTTACCTCTTTTGATGTCGACTAATAGGTCATAGTATTTCAAAAAATCTGATCCTATTATAGCTGAGTTAACATTTGCCACCAAAAACGTCCATGGAAAATTACGTCGCAGACCTAAAAAAACATTAAGTCGCTTTTCGCCGCATGTTTTAATAGGAGTCCCGTTGGCTGCAAACAATCTTCTTGATACACCTACACGAGCATTTTTAACGTTGGACAAAGGCAACACTGAAACATCTGCGCCGGTATCAATCAAAAAATTCTTTTTCGAAACGTCGTCGCTGATGATGAGACGGGCAATGGTGTAGTCGTCTTGAGATCCGCCCGCAGGATCAGAAGGTGAAACTAGTTTTTTGATGATTTTTGTTGGGGATACGAACAAGGCCCACTGCATTTCGTAGCCTTTTGTCCAAAGGTTCGATGATACCAGCAATAGTCAGCTTTGGCATTGTTAGGAGCGGCAGGCTCTGCTGACTTTCCTCGTCTTGAAGAAACTGACCGAGATCGTCGAGTGTATGTTCTACTGTTGCTGTTACAAAGGCTATTTATTTGCTGTTCAATGCGGTCTAGACGTCTATCGATATCATCTTTAGTCTTACGCGTTGGCGGTGCAGAAGAAACGGCGGCCAAATGTTGGAAATCGCCAACTTCCATTATTTTGTCGACTAATTTAGCCAACTCGTTTAACGTAGAGTCAGATGCTTGTAAAATTGCACGATCTTGTGCTGGAAGTCGCTGTAACCAAAGTGATTTTAAAAAATCTTTTGTCACCTTATCTTTTGACAATGTACTCAGCTCATTGAGAAGTTGAGTTGGTCGTTTGTCACCCAGATCAATTTCTGACAACAGCTTTTGTGTCTTTTTCTGCTCGCTTTCACCGTAACGTTCTAGTATACACTTTTTCAGATTGCCGTACTTGTTATTATTTTCTGGTGGATTTAAAATAGCGTCTGAAATTTGTACTAGAACATATGATTCTATTGCCGCAACAACTGTGTTAAATTTTGAAACTTCACTTAATATGCCCGCAACAGCAAATTGTGCTTCCACTTGTGCTAACCAAATTTCGGCATGGTCAGGCCAAAACAGCGGAACTTTGACCGCAATTCGATTGATGGTTGTAGTCTCGTTAGGCCCCTCTTCAACTCGCGGTGGCTGTTGTTGAATGCTGCTATTTTCGTCGTTATTCGACATATTTGTTTTTATTTTTACCAAACGTCGGGGTCACCACTTTGTGGGCGTGTTCGAATTAAAAGACGAAATTATTTAATAATAATTCATTTATTTAATAATATTCTTTTTCTCAAAACCAAAAGCGTGATATTAACTCATCAGGAGAAAAAGGAACAACTTAAAATCTACATAGTAGTCAAAAATAGTAATAGAAATTCAGATTTATTATTAGTTGTACGAAAAAGGCATTTAATATAAGGTTTCACCACAAGCTCTTAGTCAAAAAGAAAAATATATATATATATATGAAATAATTGAGAGGATAGATAGAAGAGGAAGAAAATAATGATGAAAAATTTGATAGAGACTTAAAAAAAATTTTAAGCGTTGTAAGCCTACATATTGCGAAGCGGGGCAGACCATTTTCTGATGGTATTTTTATTAAAGAGCTTTTAAGTAAAATTCTCCCTAAACTTAATTGTAATATTAACTTAGGTGAATCTATACCTTTATCGCGTTATACTATTACGCCCCGTGTAACACAGTTAGGAGTATCTGTAGATTCTGCTATAAAGCAAATAATAGAAAAATGTGAATTTTATTCTATTTGCATTGACGAAACCACGGACATAAACTATCTCTGCCAACTTCTTATTTGCGTTCGTTGCGTGGATAAGGAATTCAACGTTTTCGAAACCATGTTTTCATTGGAAACTTTTTATGGAAATGTTACAGGAAAATTGCTGTTTAATTTGGTATGCGACAAACTTCTGTCTATTGTAGACTCTAAAAAGTTTGGTGGATATAAATGCTATATCGGGTAAGAATGAAGGATTTGTTGGACAATTAAAAAACCATGGGTTTCATGTTAATACATTTCATTGCATTATTAATCAAAAGCTGCCTTAGCATCCAAATTCATGAACGAAATTCCAGTCATGAAGATTGCAGAGCTGATAATAAATTAAATACGAGGGGGACACCATTCACTTTTACATAGGAAATTTTTTAGCTTTTTAAAAACCAAAAATGCTTTACGTAATTGCCTCAAAATGTTTACTGAGCTACGCTGGTTAAGCAGAGCCAATTCTCTTAATAGATTGTTTGAATTAAGGGAAGAAGTTCTTCAGTTTCTAGAAGTTGAACAAATTGATGAATATTTGTCAGATTTTCTGAAAAACTATCAATTCATTTCAGATTTAGCCTTTTTATCGGACATCATTACTCTTCTTAACAATTTTAATTTAAGACTGCAAGGTAAAGAAAATAGTATTTGTGACTTGTCGAAAATCCTTTTAAATTTCAGAACAGAATTATATTTATTGTTGACAGAAATTAAAATGCGCGATTACACGAACTTCTCGAAAACACATTTTATATTAAGCGAACACAACAATTATTGTACAGAAGAGTATATTAATATACTTGAAACCCTTTTTTTGAAACTTCCAAGACAGGTTTAAAGATTTTGATGCCTTAAAACCATTTATTGACCTTTTTGCAATCCCCTTTAAAGTGGTTATAACAAATTATTAGTTCAAAATACAAACGGAACTCATTATTTTGCGTAGCGAAATAACAGAGGAACCACTCAATGATATGCTGTCATTTTGGGAGAACTTGGATAAATTAACATATCCAAAGTTAAAAAAATAATGCTTTGAAGATAATGTCTCTATTTCCTTCAACTTATACGTGCGAGCAAATTTTTTCGGATTTGAAACTCATTTGTTCAAATCAAAGGAATAAACTGAGCTCCCAACATTTAAAGCATGTTTTGCTCTTGCGAAATCGCCACAGAAGCATTAACATAGATACATACGTTTAATTTCTTGCTTTTGCTTTCCTAAGAGTAAAAAAAAGTTCCTATTTCAAACTCATCATAAACCGGTAAAATGACCGTCACTGTTCTTGGAGGGTTGATATGAATGAATATTTGAACCCTGGTTTTAATATATGTGTTATTAAAGATGCTTTATTGGCCATGTACCGATATTGATTAAAATACATATATTAAAATACACTTAAATACTTCATATGGAAATATGTAAACAAAAATCGCCATTGTTCCGAAACAGATGTTTTGCTTATGATTCAAAGTATTTCAAGTGTTGTGCATGAAATTATTTGTGCAATAAATATTGTTTTATTGACTTCCGACTTTATTGTATTGATAATTGAATATGGCATCAACGCATAGTTGCTGAAAGATACATTTTCGTTTATCCAACAACAACACAAGTGTTAGTTACCCCACATTAATTTGTGCACTAGAGTTTTTCGCTTCCGTTATGGATCTATTCTCTGCAACATAAAAGTACATGAACAATAACAATTTTCTGCAACAAATAATAACACATTCCGCCTTACAAGTTTCATTGTTGAATGCTCTAGGCAAACCAACCAATTTTTCGAAGAAATAATTACACAAGACAAGATGAAATATGTTTGACGAATATGTTCGATGCGGGTCGTAATATTGGGACCCGAATATAAATTTTTTCGTGCTTGTCTTATATACATAATCTTTGATACTACATAGATATATATCGCTCTCAATTTAGAATTTTTCTATAAAAAAATGTATATGTATTACTATATATATTTATAAAGTTATATAAAAATCTAAACCTAAAAATATGTTATAATATATCAAATTTTGAAACATAACTTGTAAATACAATGCATATTTGCAAATAATACTTTCTGCAGACAAGCTTTTGAGCTTTGCAGAATTAATGTAAATATGATTGAAATTAATGAATAAATGAATGAAAACTGAAAAAAAAGTATTTTTTAAAAGCGTCCGTAATAATAGTTAGCACGACTCCGTGGGAAACTCCCAGAGATGTTCTTGATAAACTAGGTTCGTAAGCAACTTTCAATCACAGTTGCCACATTTTATCTAAAATTTCAGTGGCCAATGAATGAAGAAATGTTCACTATTGCCGAATGAAGGCGACTATTCGTCGGAATATTTTAGAAGAAAAAATAATAAATGTTTAAAGTATTTCTACTGCATGGAAAAATATTGATTATAAAATTTTTTAAAAACGAGCGAATGAACGAGTTCGACCCAAGTCTGAATACAATTTGCCTACATATTTTAGCAAACAATACAAAGTACGTAAATTTTCTATGGAGCGTTGCCATGCATATGTTATACAAATTTGTGTTTTTATCCTTAAACATTTTGGGAATATATTATTAACTTTTTATGTACAATTGTTTATCATTTTACATATGTAGCCAATCAAATGTCTTCGCTGTTATCAAAAATTTACTTCCATTACATCACTAGTATCAATGTATGCTTATATCAGAGATCTGTGACTATTAGTACTATTTAATAGCGAAAAGTACAACAGTACCCCAACGAATAATATAGCAGTACTTTCTTATGCCCAATAAATCAGTGGTTATTTAAATGTAATATAACTTTAAATGTCATTTAAATACCAAATTTGGTTTTTCACCGCAAACTTAAATAAGTTTTAAATGCCACTCATTGGCCATTTAAATATTATTATTATTAAGCAGAAGAAAACATTGTGATGTTGAGAAAAATTTACTAAAACATTTTAAAAAGTTGCGTAATTAAAGTCAATTATCAATAGAATAAAGTCGAAAATCAATAAAACAATATTTATTGCACAAATAGAGTCTTAAAACAATTGAAAAACTTGAAACAATTTCATGCACAACACTAGAAATACTTTGAATCATAAGCAAAACATCTGCTTTCGGAACAATGGCGATTTTTGTTTACATATTTCATGGTGCTACCACATTTTTCGCATAAGTTAATTGAGGTATTTAAATGTGACTGTAAAACTGAAAGCGTATTTAAATACAAAAAAATAAAATTAACTAAATCTACATTTAAATACTTACTGATTTGTTGGGCTACCCCTATTTGTGCCTTTTTCGTTTTCATATGCAGCTTGTAAACTGTTTTACGTGAATGTTAATATAACTTTAGAACAATGTCGGCTACTCCAGTATTTCTTTATACTCAAACAATTTTAAATCCGATTTGTAAAAGGTAAGAATCAATTAAATTGTAAGGGGTTTTCCAAACTGCTATAAAGTAGTGTTTTGGATTTTCACAACAAAATTTTAAAATTGCAAACAACATAAGCATAGCAAAGCACTCGAAGGATTGGCGAATGTATTCATTTTTAGATCGTTTAAAAACTTTACTTGACAAATATCCCTCAATTTTATGCGTAAGGAAATATTAGAGCAAAAAGAAAACCACATTCAATTGGAAGAATTGTATCCTTTAATAATATTTAAAATAATTTTATGGAATTCGAAGAAATTGGAAAAAATATTTACCTTAAATTCTGCGAAGTATTAAAATGAAAAGTCTATGTTAATTAGTAAATGTTATGGTTTAACAAGTTTACGCTATAAAAGGAAGGACTTCTAGTATTATACCACTCTTACAGTTTTACCTAATAAAAATATAAGAACAGCAAACTTCAGACGTAGAAACCGTTAAGAATCGATTGTCTTAAAAGCATTAAGTGAAGGAAAACCAGTATTTGGGAACAATTAATAAGGTTCTTTCAAGGCAGGCTTAACAGGTGCACCCATAACTACAACAATTAACAAAACCAAAAACCACATGTATTTTCTTGCTAGAATTTAAACACTTCGCTGTCAAGAGGGGGTTTCAACAATGTATCGACCTCAAGCATTATTGACTCTCTAGGTAACTTTGACTTGGACCAGAGATTGACTGCATGGATCAGTAATATGCTTAGGAACAGGAAGATAAGTTGCGAGGTTAACGATACAAAAATAGGGAGGAACTTATGTTGCGGAACGCCACAGGGGGAATACTATCTCCCTTACTGTGGGTAGTGACCATAAATACCTTACTGAAAACATTAGGGAAACATGAAGGATTTGCTCCCGTCTCCTATGCAGACAATGTAGCGACATTAATAGGGGGAAAAAATCCTAGGGTTCTTTGTGAAAAGCAATAGAGGCCCTAAATTTAGCTCATAACTGGGCTACAGAAAGGGGTCTCAATGTCAAACCAGAGAAGAAAGAAATTTGTATGTTTACAGGAAAACGGAAGATTGCACAGACCATATAGAAAATAAGGTAATCAGAAGCCAAAGAGTGTGAACCAATTGCAGAAGGGCAATCGGGTACAAATGGGGAATGAGCCCAAAAATGGCACACTGGCTCTAACGAGTGTGGTAAGACCGATTGTGACGTACGCCTCGTTAGTATAGTGGACTTCCAGTGTATCTGTGGACAGTGCTGTATCTTTTGCAAATACTTCCGCCTGCCGAAAGGGATAAAATGGCTAAAGGAAATCGATAACAGGCTACCAGTTCATATATTGACGAATAGTAGGACAGTTATCGAGGCCCTAAGAAATCATGCGGTTAAATATCGGCGTGTACTACAATGCAAGGATGAGATTAACTCATACACTCAATATGGAAGCATCAAGGAATACCTGGAAATACTGAGACAGATAGGCTAGCAAAGATGGGAGCATTAATGGCAAATATCACACTAGATATTCCAAAGCCATTTCAGGTTTTTAAGAACGAACGGAAATAATGCTGTATGGAAGGAATCACCTGGCATGAATGGGTATCGTTGAGGATATAACATGCAGGGCCTGCCAGGAAGAAGACGAAACACTGAAGCACTACTTGTGCTACTGTCCAGCTTTTCGCCAAGTCAGAAGACAAACTTTTAATCAGGAGATTATACAGGAGATGGAATTTCTTGGGGGTTCTAAATAGAGGGACTTAAGAAGATGCATTGAGGAAACTAGGTTCATAACGTAATCAAATTCAAAGAATTCCACGGTATTAATGGAGGCTCCTTACGGTAGAATGGGAACTCCTTACAATAAAGCGCACAACAGACCTATGAGGCCTCATGAAAGAAATTATTCAGTGTGAAAAGCTTTTAGCCATTGTATGGGCTTTAAGATATTTCAGAAGATATGTATATGGCAGAAAATGTTTAGTCCAAGCAGATCACCAACCATTAAAATGGCTATGTTCAATGAAGGAGCCAAACGCAAAAATGTCGCAATAGAGATTTCAGTTGAGTGAGTATGATTTCGATATCGATTATGTTAAAGGGGAAAACAATAGAGTGGCTGATTTTTTGAGTCAAATTGAACAGAAAGACAAATCAAACAGGGAAAACGTTTTTGGAGAAGATTTGAGTGATTGCTTTAAGATCAGCGAAGAGATAGTTAACATATGTAGAACTCAGGTGCGTATTGTAAAAATGAAAGAAAAAACGATAGAAAGGCTATTTGGGAGGTACTTAATTTTTTTATGTAGATGAGTCTTCCAAATGAGCGTCATTTGGAAGATCTATTTAAGGAAAATATACCAAGAAGTTCTGTATGCATATATTGCTAATCGGAGGACGCGAAATACAATATTAATCAACACGAATTAATCCAGCTGTTTGGGAATGATAAGAAATTGCAATTTACTAAATGCAGTACGATGGCTGTTGATGTGGAGGAATCAGAACGTCTATACGACATTATAAAGACAACACACGATAAGACTAATCACAGAGGAGTTTTGGAAAATTTTGAGGAAATAAAAGGAAAATTCTTTCAGCCTAATTTAATCATATCAATAAATAATTAAACACCTGTAGAATTTGTGGCGAAGCAAAATACGATCGTAACCCCATTAAAAAACATTTTCAGCAAACAGAAACACCGAAGAAACCAAATCAGATAGTCCATATGGGTATCTACCATGCGGAGAAGCAATATTTTTTGAAAATTTTGGATACATTTACAAAGGGGTAGGAAGTGTTCACAGGCTTTCAGACAAGAACATGATTACCATTAAGACGAAGTTACAAGAAAGAATGGCTTTGTTAGGTATACCAGAACCCTTGATTGTAGACAACGAATTCGATAATCATTTGATCAAGTTGTTCTGCAATAAAAATAATATTCAGATCCACTTTACTAATCCCCATTCTCATACGCGAAGTTCAGACATTGAAAAATTGCATTCAACAACTCTTGAACATATAAAAATAATGATATGTACAGAAGATAGAAGAGCTTGTAATCAGAGCTATAGGTTATGATAACAACACAATTCACTCAACAACTGGGCAAAGGCGAATAGATTTTATCAATAGATTAGACTTAAACTTTGAAGGATGGATAAAAATAAAGATATTTCATAGAAAAAATAAATAAAAGAAGAAAACCAGTACCGCATATAGATAAAGAAAATATATATGTGATAAATTCGGAAGCAGAAGGACAGAAAACTCTTAAAAGGTATACAAAGCATAGTCGAAGTAATCCTAATAAGATTGATGTTGCACGGATCAAGCGACCATTAAAATATTTTCCATAAATTTCAGACAATTTTGACCATGATGTTAATTTTGGTGATATCGACGTTTGGCAGACCCGAAATGATAATAAATAAAATAGAGACTGAGGCAGGATTTATGGTAGAGAGAAGTCAGCCCGTTATTTTGATCCAGAGTTATTCAAAGCTTATACATATAATTGACCTAAAGCAGATAGAAGATACAGTCAGTAAAATCAGAGTTAGCATTGCAAGTAACTTGAATGTGAAGTAGAAATAGATGATGTTGAACTTGTAAAGAGATATTGAGGAGTTGGAACATTTATTATTGACAATAGTCAGACATGATGGTAGAGAAAGAAATGCACTGATTGACGCGGACGGAAGATTTATTAAATGGGTATTTGGAAACTCGGACGATCAAGACAAACCAGATATTGATAATCACTTTAAAAGATATCAACCAACATAATATAACAAACAATTTAAACAAACAAATAACAGTAAATAATGATATACAAATATATATATATATATATATATATATATATATATATGTTAAATTTTAGAATGATTTTGGAATCACATAAGTAAAGAATTAGAAAACAAAAAAGAAGAAAGAAAGGATTAGAAAAAAAAAAGAATTAGAAGTTGTAAAATATAATTAAATGCTTTTTGTTAATAAACAAAATAAAAAATAAAGTTGAAAGAATACAAGACAACGTAATGAGTTCCAGACACCAAATAATGAGCAGATTCTTTTTTAAACGTCAAGAGACGTTATGTTGTTTTATTTTTGAAAAATTACAAAAATACGATGTATATGCGAAATATAGAATATATGCAGATTAATTTAAGAGTTATAAGAATGAAAAATGAAACATACCATGTAAATACCGAAAGGAATATAAATAATTTGGAAAAAACTAATAAATGTATTTTAAATATTATTGCTGATTCGTACGATGAATGTACAAAAAGAAAATTTACTCCAAAAATAATACAAGAATTGGATTTTGGAAACCTTTTGTTAATAAATATTAATTCCACTTTGAACAGTAATTGTAATGAATATAAATATAAGCTTACTGGAAACTATTTGATAAATTTTCAAAATTGTGAAATGGAAATAGATGAATATAAAATAAAAAGATTTGAGAGTAAAATGAATAAAATTATTCCTAATCTAAAAAAGTTAGATAATAATATCACTGAATTAATAGAAATTCCAGAATTGGACAACTTAGAAGAAATTAAGGCAGTTATATATAAGGATTATATATAAGCGTTATATACTTTACTCATTAATTTTATGTGTTGCTTGTAATTTGGTGGCCTTAAAACTCAAAAAGGTTTTGCTTCGAAGAGACTCGAATCATAAGGGGCGAATCATATATGAGTGTGGATGCCAGTCACAGAAGAGACCGATAATAATACAAACATTTGGCCGTCTATTTTAAATTATGTTTAGTTTGTCGTTTTTGACTACACAGCAAGATTCGTTGTTTAAATAAGAAAAAAATTTATTGAAAGTATTTAATTGATTTAAGTGTGTAACTTACATCATTTTTTATAGATTCCTAATAAACATAAACGAATCTCGGCACAAAGAACTGAAACGCTTGCATCATTTGTTTACATTTCGATTTATCAACTTTATTATTGGTTTACAAAGCCATATTTACTTTAAGAAAGAATTTATTCAATCTTTATTGTTCGTACAAATACGCATTTAATTTATGCTAAACATTAAGATGAAATAATAAAGATTCAGACTTGTATAACACCTCAAACTCGTTGGGTACACCAACGGAAGAACTAATTATTTAAAATAAAACTTACACTTGTTTATTTTCTCAACATAGATATACGCGTATGAATATAGTAAAATAAACAAGTAAAAGTATACATCCATCCAAACGTACACGTACATATGCACATCCCTTCGTCTATGCATGCGATAATTTCCATAAAATTTTCTCAAAAAGCAAACTTATAATATAAAATATGTATATGTATCAGTTAAAAATAACAAGTGAGTTAATAATTTAACTCAAAGGATGTTTAATTCTTAACTTCCGAAAAACCCTCTAGGCACAATTGAAGTCTTCTTTGCCAATATCTGTACAATTGCAACTTGCTTTTATTAAAATACTCGTACTAGTTTAATAAGAGAACGTAAAATATATTAGATTTTAATATAAATATATTTAGCTGTGTTCATTTAGTAAAAATTCTTACAATTTTTAACAATTGTTACTAGAAAGCGTTCATTAACCCAAAAAATTTGCAATGAGAGAGCGGCGAAAGAGCGTAAAAAATTGAGATACAGAAAAATTATTGCAAGTTTTTACGAGTAAGATTTTTACTTGTAATAATTATTCAAACAGCTGTTTTGCGTTTGTGTTTATAAAACAACTAGCGAACGCCCCGCACACTTCGTTGTGTAAAAAAGAAAATAAAAAAATTAATTCGAATACATTTGAATCAGTGATAAACTGCTTTTATAATAATGCTCTGTGGTAAACAATATTTCTTGTTTTTCCATTTTCGGTGTAAATATACAAAAACGATAGTTTGCCAACGCGCGAATAGGCTACCTAGAACTGTCCGTGTGAGAAAACTGGATACACTAAATTCAATCAACAAATTTCTAAAACTTGGCCTTGCGCGTTATTAATGGTAATCGCAAACGCAAGGCGAACAGGAAACTGAAGTCGTTTAAATTCAAATGGTATATCACACGGAATCATTGGGATACGTGGAATGAATACATCTTCGCCTTTTAATTTTCCAGTTAAAATAGTAGCTTCAATTGTATAAGCCATTAACCTTTTAATAGCAAGTCTTGTACCATTACACAAACGGGGTTGGTTGATATTACGAAGCATAATAATAGTAGTTCCAACTTTCTATTGGAGATTATGTGGAGGCAATCTTGGTAAGTCCAACGAATTCTAAAATTCTGTTGGATAATTCAAAACATCTTCTTCATTGGTAACAGTATCAACAGACTTGTACAACACCACTTCGCCAGGAATCCTTGATTGTATAGCTATGTTTAATTAAGTAACATCTTTGTTTTTTTGCCGCTAAAATTACTCTGGCACTTAACCATGCATGGCATGTATATTGTTGTGTTATGTAAGTGAAAACACATTCAATAAATTCCTCTTTTGACTGTACGAAACGGCAAATCATTTGGCAATGTTATCATCCAGTGTCATCAATAGGCACTTGTCAGCAGATGGATCATTCTGCAACTGAACACGAACGTTGGTAGTGAGTTTCGATATTTTAACAAATTTCCATAAATATGAAGACTTTAAGCAAGAGTTAATTTCATCCGCAGCTGCCGATCTAGGAATGACGGGCAATGTTTGCCTAAGATCGCCTGGCAATCAAATCAACGCACCACCAAACAACTCGGAGATCTTTCATTGTCCTTTCCAAAGCTTCAACAGATTTCTTATTCGCGTACTCAAGCATATGACGTGGGCTGTGCATGTACCGTGTATCATATATTGCACAATAACATCATATAATTCAGGATCACTTATTTGATCTGGAAAGTAGTAGGGAACTGTATGTGCTGTGACCATTAAAAATATTAAATTTCAGCAATTAAATTTGAAATTTTTCAATTTTAATTGCCAAAATTCTCAAATTTCCCAAAATTCTCAAATTTCATTTTGTGTGTGTTCGTGTGTGTATTTTTTCCCACGGTTTAGTAGGGGCGTTCACATTGTTGTTTTTTTTTTTTAATAAAATGTTGGGGTAGGCGTGGGAATTTGTGTCTGTCCATATGTGACCTTGAGAATACATGTCCGTCGGTATGTGAGCGTGGGAATTGGTGTGTGTCCATATGTGACGTTGAGAATACATGTCCGTCGGTATGTTAGCGTGGGAATTTGTGTCTGTCCATATGTGACGTTGAGAATACATGTCCGTCGGTATGTGAGCGTGGGAATTTGTGTCTGTCCATATGTGACCTTGGGAATACATGTCCGTCGGTATGTGAGCGTGGGAATTTCTGTCTATCCATTTACACTGTGTACGCCTGGTGAATAAAAAAATTTTGAAGCATTTTTAGGAATCACACTATTTAAAAAGTGTAGTAGTTATATATGGATAGCCTTAATGTTTGTGGTTCGTTCCTTCTTGCTGGAGTGAGATTTTTTCTTTTATTTTTTTGCTTATTAAAATTTGGTGTGTTTACTTAAGATTTGTCGTCCAGCAATTCAGTGTTTTTTTTTTTTTACTTTTTTGCTTGCAGTGCTTGAGTCTGGAGGAATAATTTGATTATTCTGATCTTGAAGACGTTGTGAAAAAAAAAATTACTATTGCATAAATATTGAAACTGATGTTTTGTTTATTTTATACATGACGATCATCGATGGATTTTATTTGGGGATCTGGGTGGTGGTGCGATTTCTGTATTTTGTAGAATATGAATATTTATGCTATGTTTAAGTGTGTGTGTTTTTTGTGTTCTGAGTGGCGGTTGGAATGTCTGGCTGTCAGACAGTCTGTGTGTGTGTGACGATTGGTGAGTCTGTATGACAGTCCGCTTTCCTGGTCAGTATAAAATGTGATAAGGTGTACATATTCATGCGTACATAAATATCTACAAATTTATTTCATTTACGCATATACATACAAACAAATATTAAGCGTTTATTCTTTGTGCCCAAATATTCCCTTGACCATTTGAATGAATGAATGAACCATTGTTTAAACATATGCATTGTTTTAATTTTTATTAATATGAAATATTTATCAAATTATGTATATATTTTTATTTATACCTCAATTTAAATTTGCCTTTACTACATCCGCTGCCTCTAACAACAATTGATCGTCTCCATACATCGCAAGAAAAAGAGGTATATCTATTTTGGGTAGTATTTCAACACTCAATATTTCTATTTGAGGTTTGATTGCTACCTCTCTTCGATGGTCTGTTGTGGTTGGCTGCGAAGACACCGCTAAAAAGTGATCCTCATCGCCTGTTAGCATATCATCGTATTCTGCATTCAAAGGATTTGATGTCTCAGTTGCAGATGTTGGCTGCGAAGACACCGCTAAAAAGTGATCCTCATCGCCTCTTAGCATCTCATCGTATTCTGCATTCGAAGGATTTGATGTCTCAGGTGCAGATGTTGGCTGCGATGACAGCTCTAAAAAAAGTTCCTCATCTCCTTCAAGATGTTTCTCGAACTCTTCCTGTCTGGCTTTTCTTAAATACTCCTTCAAATGGTGACGCTGAGGTGTCCGATATAATGGTGTGTACCAGAAGGGCTTCATTGTACAAATAAAAGCTCAACTTCAAAATTTGATAATTTTGCTTTAAAAACTTGTGAAGCTACAAAAATTTTGTAGTTTATCAGATACCACAATGTTTTGTCCACGTAGCAGTTTCTTTTGCTACAAAACTTTGTAACGTATCTGCATGCACAAGCATGTCTCTGTACTCTGTAGATATCACTTATCAAAATTTTTGTTTACATAAATATTGTCTACGTAGCACTTTCATTCCCTTAAACATTTTGTATTGTAAAGGCATGCATAAGCATGTCTCGGCATTCTGTGTATAATCAGATACCACAATGTTTTGTCCACGTAGCAGTTTCTTTTGCTACAAAATTTTGGAACGTCTCTACATGCATAAGCATGCCGCCGTATTCTGTGTATATCACATATCATAATGCTTGTTTATATAAATATTGTCTACGTAGCAGTTTCATTCTCCTAAATATTTTCTAACGTGTTTGCATGCATAAGCATGCCTCGGCATTCTATGTATATCAGATACCACAATGTTTTGTCCACGTAGCAGTTTCATTCCCGTAAACATTTTGTATCGTAGAGGCATGCATAAGCATGTCCCCGTACTCTGTATATATCACATTCCGTTCAAAACTTTGTAACGTGTCTGCATGCACAAGCATATCTCTGTACTTTGCAGATATCACTTATCGAAGCTTATGTTTACATAAATATTGTCTACGTAGCAGTTTCATTCCCTTAAACATTTTGTATTGTAGAGGCATGCATAAGCATGCCTCGGCATTCTGTGTATATCAGATACCACAATGTTTTGTCCACGTAGCAGTTTCTTTTCTAATTTTTTAATCTTAACCGTTTCTATCAGCAGATACGCTACTTTTGCAAAGTAACGCAAAGCTACTTTGTTGGAATGAAGCGTACTATACCAAAACAAAATTTTCACGAATTTGTATTAATCTAAATTTTTTAGGATAAAATTCAGTACATTTTTGTATCTAAAAGTAACAAGTCGTGACTATTAAAAAATTCCTTGTGTGTTATTAATAAATCTAAGACAGAAAATAAATACATATTCTCAAAAAACATATTATTTGTATATCAAAAAATAAGAGTGTGTCATATAATTTAAGCAAAGACAGAATTTAAATATATATATAAAAATCCTTGTAATATTACTTGTTATTCAAGCAATCAATATATTTTTTAATAAAAAAGTACACTATAAACAAAATAATTTTTATAAGTGTAAATAAAAGTATTTAAAAAAAATGAGTTCATCAATTTTCAAGTGCAATATCTGTAATAAGGTATATAAATACCAAAAATCTTATTAAGAACATTGCAAAGGTCATGTTCAACCACAACAAGTGCAACAGTCGATACAACCCCCAACATCTGCGTACAACCCCATAGCAACATATCAACAAATCGCACAGTCCATACAACCCTCAACATATGCATACAAATCAATGGTCCACAACAATTTGCAGTATCAGTATCCGGCGCAGTATCAGTACCCAGTGCAGTATCAGTACCCAGTGCAGTATCAGTATCCAGTGCAGGTACCAGCGTATCCTTTATATCCGTATCCAGTGTCAACCAACCAATTCACAGCACCTATGGAGATTCCATATCCCATTGAATATAGCGGACCTATACAGTTGCAGCAAAATAATATGCCTAATTATTACCCAAGCTATTTGCCCGTAGATAATCCTTCTCAAGACATGGATATAAGTCAAGTTATTCCACATGATCAGGCAAATACACAAAATAATGAAGTAGAAATGGATATCTCAAATTCTGCGGATGATCTACTGTCTCAAGCTCCAAATGAATGCAAATATTATATAATAAATAGTGCTTTTAAAAATAATATTACAACATTTGGAGTTCCAGTAAATAAAGATTGTATTCTATTTGAAGATGTTATTGTGGATAATAAACATATCATCAAAGAAAGACTTGAAAATAGTCTTGCCGTACACAACATTATTAAATTTAATATTACTCTTATTGGAGAGTATATTAAAATTATAAGCGATGATATGGAATTGTGTACTATTTCTCACCGGGCAAAGATGGATCTTCTGTGCATTGGAGATGATGTTGAGGAAATTATGGCAAAGCAATTTCAAGAAATCCACAACAAAATGTCTGAATTTCAAGAACGGGATTCAGGATGGACTTTAATTAGAATTGTTCTCCTCGAAATCGCTATAAATAAGTCATCTTTGGTGAGAGGATCGAACTGGATAAGTACGCCGGAGAACTTAAAAAGTAAAAAGGCATGTATAAATGTTGAAAATAATGACATTTATTGTTTTAAATGGGCAATAATATCTGCACTGGATACATCTGATATTAAAAGACCACAACGTTGCTGCTCATACAACATTGCAGACATCAGCGCTGATATCATATGTTTGCAAAACGGAATTGAGATTGACTTCAAAAATTTAAAGTTTCCGTTGGCGTTAAAGAGTATCAGGATATTTGAAGAAAGCAATCCAAATATTAGCGTCAATGTGTTCGGATACAATGATGAAAGCAATGAGATTGTTGGACCATTCTATAACACCAAGAATGAAAAAGCTAAACATATTAATTTGTTATTATTAGAAAATGCTGAAGGATATCAGCATTATATTCTTATAACAAATATATCAAAGTAAGTAATAAAACATACATTTATTTACGTAAATATATTAATATATATTCTTATAACTTTTTTCTTTCCACAGACTTTTAAAATCTCAGACTACCAAGCACTGCAAAAGACTTGTCTTCTGTAACAGCTGCCTCCAATACACCCACAATGAGAGGACGTTAGAGCGACATAAAGAAGAATGTGGGCAAATTGTTGCGGAGCTGCCGTCTGAGGAAAATGCCGTGTTGCAGTTTAAAGACCACCAACGACAAATGGATGTACCATTTGTTGTGTATGCAGACTTTGAATGCATACTGGAGGAGGTTAATATTAGAGTAAGTGACAAAAGTAGGTATCGCAAAAAGCACATTCCTTGTGCTTTTAGTTATTATATTAAATGTAAGCACAATGATAGTTTAGATAAGTTTAAATTATATACGGGGAGGGATGCAGCAGAAAAGTTTGTAGAAAATTTGATTGAAGATTGTGAAGATATTTATAATGAATATCTAGTAAATAAAAGGGAAGTGGATGCTTTAAAATTTTAAAATTTTAATTTTCGAAATGTGATAGATTGTCATATTTGTCATAAATATCTAGGCAATGATAGAGTGCGAGATCACTGCCACATAAGTGGTAAATTTAGAGGAGCAGCTCATAATAGATGCAATTTAAAATTTCAAACTCCAAAATTTATACCAATCTATTTCCACAATTATTCATCTTATGACGCGCATCTTTTTGTTAAAGAGTTGGGTAAAAAATCTGACAATATAAAAGTCCTTCCGCTCAACAAAGAATTATACATATCACTATCTAGATTTTCAAAAATGACCGACAACTACAACCTTGAACTTAGATTTTTAGACACAATTCGCTTTATGCCTGAAAGCTTAGAATCTTTAGCTAATAATCTATCAGAACAAGACTTTCACATCATTAAAAGACAATTTAAAACAAAAAAAGAGTTTGATCTAGTGAGAAGAAAAGGTGTCTTTCCCTATGATTTTCTTAATTCTTTTGAAAAATTGAATGTTGGTGAACTTCCAGCAAGGGAAAATTTCTTCAACCATCTCAATAATAAGGAGTGCTCGATTGAAGACTATGAGCATGCAAAAGAAGTTTGGAATGCTTTCGGCTGCAAAACCTTGCAAGATTACATGGAAGTATATTTAAAAACGGATGTTCTCTTACTTGCAGATATATTTGAAAGTTTTAGAAAGGTTTGCAAGAACATCTACCACTTAGATCCATGTCAATATTACACTGCACCAGGACTATCGTGCGATGCTATGCTAAAGTACACAAATATAGAACTAGAGCTTTTGACGGACATAGATATGTACAATTTCTTCAAGAAAGGAATACGTGGTGGACTTGTACAATGCAGTAACCGATATTCAAAAGCTAACAACAAATATCTACCTGATTTCGATAGAGAAAAGCCCTCAGAATTTATTGTGTACTTAGACGCAAATAACCTCTACGGTTGGGCTATGTCTGAGTATTTACCTTATGGTGGATTCAGATGGCTGTCAGCTGAAGAGCTAAATCTGGATCCTAAAACCATAGGTGATAATTCAAGTGATGGATATGTCTATGAAGTTACTTTAGACTGTCCTTCTCATTTGCATGACTCTCACAATGACCTACCTTTCTGTCCAAAAAATAAGAAAATTTTGCAAACAAAGCACATTAAATTAGTTGCAGATTTTTCAACAAAACAAACATATGTCATACATTATAGAGTTCTTAAACAATGTTTACAGTATGGTCTAGTTCTAAAGAAAGTGCATCGAATTCTCACCTATAAGCAATCAACCTGGTTGAAAAGTTATATAGACTTGAATACCAAACATAGGGCTACTGCAAAAAATACTTTTGAAAAAATTTTTTTCAAATTGTTAAATAATGCAGTATACGGTAAAACTATGGAGAATGTGGAAAAGAGAAAAGATGTACGAATAGTTACGAACTGGAAAAGGACAAACTGTAATCATTTAGGAGCTCAAGATTGGATATCTAAACCTAATTTTCATAGTTTGTCAATATTTTCTGAGAATATGGTAGCGATTGAAATAAATAGAGTGAAAACCTATTACAATAAGCCTATATATTTAGGATTTTGTGTATTAGAGCTTTCCAAATGGAAAATGTATGATTTCCATTATGGGTACATGCAACCCAAATTCAAGTCAAACTTATCACTGAATTATATGGACACTGACTCTTTCATTTACACAGTAAAAACAGAAGACTTTTATGCTGACATAAAAACTGACCTCGACCATAAGTTTGATATATCAGATTACCCAAAAGACAATGTATATGGATTTCCTCTGGTAAACAAAAAGGTATTGGGTATGATGAAGGATGAAAATTGTGGAAAGGTAATGAAGGAATTTGTAGGATTGCGGTCAAAAATGTACTCTTTTAGTGTGCAACATCAAAGTGATATTAAAAAATCGAAAGGAGTAAAGAAGTGCATTCTTAATAATTATAGTATAGCTTCATATAGAAATTGCTTATTCAATAAGTCGACTGTGTATGATGATATGCTAACATTTAAATCAAAAATTCATCAAATTTATACAAATGAAATAAATAAAGTAGTATTAAATTATGCAGGCGATAAAAGAAAAATAAGAAGTGATAAGATGAGTACATATGCATGGTATCATTTTCGAATCGAGGAAACTAATCCTGATTATGAACTTGACATGCTACTGTGGGAAATTTCAAGACTAGAAGAGGAAGAAGCAGTGCTATAACTGTATCCCTATTTTTAAGTAATAATTTTTATGTTTATTTAAGTAGTTAAATTTATTAATAAGTAAAAAAAATTTTTGTATTGTTAAGAGAAATAAACAAAAAAATTGTACAAATATATTTAAAATGAAAAAACATTCAGAATTTGTTTTATTTTGTTTGGTGATTTATTATTTAGTTTCATCGAAATATTGCATAATATGAATTAATTAAATTATTTATCATCATTTTTCTTAAGTAAAATACGGAGCACCGGCAGGTATCTGGCCCCTCCTCACAATCTGGATGGCTCCATGGACAAGACTTTAAGTGACCATCGTCCTTGTCCTCATCTTCCATTATACCAAAATCATCATTTTCATTCAACATATCGAGGAACATTTTCACCATTTCCATGTGTTCGTATATTACACATCTCTCAAAATCAACTAAGAATTGTGCGAGCTTGTTTCTAATGTCACTCATGATTTTATGAAATATTTTATACTATTACTAAAATTTACTTCCGATCTTTTTGACTGTTAGTTCTCTACTAATAATTGTTTTCAACGAACCAGTACTAAGGTGTATGTTATGAAATTAAAAAAAAACGATGTCAGCGTTTTTAGTCCAGAAAATAATTTAAAATTCGACTCAAAAAAATGAATACGTATATATGACATCTCTCTATCCTTTTCCAACTACTTAGTTTTAAATACTTATATATATATATATATATATATATTTAATTTTTCCTCACTTCGTCTTTTGTCAAAAATAAAACAAAAAAATCATTGTATAATGATTTTCTGTTAAGCTTCTTACAGTCTAGAAAGCTAAAATCGAGATTAGTTTGCAATAAAAGTTCAAAGCTATAAGTTGTGAAAAATTTCTACCGCAATGGATCTAGTGGAAAAATTTAATTCGTACAATACAAAATCCTTAATCCATATAAAGGATCTAGATGAATTATCCAAACACACTATCGTACGTGCAAAGCGAGTAACCACAAAGTATGGGGAAACAGTTCAACTTGAGCTGGAAAACCACATAATGTTTCTCCCCAACCGATACAATGCATTGACCAATGCAGAATTAGAAGATCTTTCGAATAATAAATATCGACTACAAAGAAAAGGAGAGCGAAACCTGATCTTAGAAAGCGAGATGAACGAGTTTTTAATACCAAACTCCCAGTACCCCGTTTGGCAGTAAAAAATATGTTATGTTCATATATTTTGTACTTAACAAGAAAAAAAAAATAATAACAATAAAAAAGAAAATGTTTTTAAATATGTATGTATATAAATATATATGATTGTGTTTTATTTAATATCTTTGGTTATATCATAAAGAAATTTCAAACATAAGTGACCGCAATTATATGTATTAAAGTTTTGATATTGATTGTAGTTGTATTGAATATTTCTACCTAAATATTTGATTAATTCTAGAGGAGGTTGTAAATTTCCAAAGCTGTCGAAATATTGTTTTTCATTCTTGTTTCTATAGTATGCTACCCAATGAGTACCTGGGCCTGTTGATAAATCCAAATTGATTATTCCACACTCTACAGTCTTTGGTCGTTTTGATAGTGAATCCAACATATAAACTCCTCTAAAGTGTGGAATATATTTTGAAAATTTTCTTAGATCAAATTCTGATAATGGTCTGTTGGGTAGCATTTCTAATAGTTTTTTGAATGATCTTTACAAACAAGTCCATAACCGTTTTTATATGGTTTAAGGTACAGTCCTTCTCCCACAGCAATAGACTCCATTGCCTTATTGTGTCTGGTGGCTTCCTCAAGTTGTTTTTTGCATTCTTTGTTGCATTCTTTGTTGCATTTACAGCTTTAGCTATAGCGGCACCTCCAGTTGCTAGACTACCAAGTGCACCTAGAGCAGTTAGAATCGGTATTATGGGCAAAAAACCACCAATTTTTGGAACATTTATAATACGCGGTATTATAACACGAGCTTTTTTTCCCTTAAGAGATTTACTGATAGCTTTACGAGCAATCTTAATGGCTGAATTAATATCTTGTGGTTTTTCCTTCTTCAATATCTTTGTTGCTGATTTAATTGTTTTATGAAACAGATTTTTGTCATTTATACGAATTCGTGGTGATGGTCTTTTCACCGTATTCCTTTTCTTTGCTTCAACACCCATACCAAGTTTAGTTTTTGCTTTCATTGCGTTGGTGACTATATATGAAAATGTTTTTTCTGCAAGATCACTATCTTTTGAAAGAACTCTTTCCCAAGCCGTATTTTCAAGAATTTTGTCAGCTTGATGTCTGCTGTTTAAGTCTTTATTTTTCGAGTAAGCAATATCGTGATTTTTGCAAGCAGCATCCAATAAGTTAATTCCTTTATCTCCTCTATCTAAACGCTTTTGTAATCTTGTGCCAGGTCCACAATACTGGTATCCAGGAAGATGTAATTCAAAAGGTAGAGAATTTATTGCTTTATTTAGTAAACCTTCTCCAACGATAGTTTGTTTGTGACTAAAACTTTTGTTATAAAGTACAACCATATTAATTTAATCTACAATAAAAGATATTGTTCGCAAGTTTAGCAAGTAGTTATTAAAATGCGCTTCATAAAACAACATAAAAATATTTTAGTTCGTAATGCTGATATTTGTTCAAATGACAGTAAAAAAATAAGACATAGTTCCTTGTTACCAAATTCTATTCGAGCATTAATAGTTGGTCCTTCAAATTGTGGAAAAACTAACATAATGATTAGTTTGCTGGAAAGTCCTAATGGTCTCAAGTTTGAAAATATTTACTTGTACTCAAAATCTTTATATCAACCTAAATATGAATACCTAAAGAAATTAATTTCACCAATTAAAGGAATCGGATACTACACATTTGCAGAAAACGAGGACGTTGTTCCTCCTAGTGAAGCTAAAAGCAATTCAATTATGATTTTTGATGATGTTGCATGTGAAAAGCAAAACAATATACGTGCTTATTTTTGTATGGGTCGTCATAAGAACGTAGACTCATTTTACTTGTGTCAGACTTACACGCGGATTCCAAAACATTTGATAAGAGATAATGCTAATGTAATTATTATGTTTAAACAAGATGCGACAAATATGAAACATGTATATGATGATCACGTTGCCAGCGACATGAACTTTGAAATGTTTCAACGAATTTGTAGAGAATGTTGGAAGGAAAAATACGGATTTTTGGTGATAAGTAAAGATAATGAACTAAACAATGGTCGTTATAGAAAGTCATTTGATTACTTCATCATAATATAATTTACTGTTCATCAAATGCACCCTGCAGTATTTAATCTGACTTCAAACTTTATACATGTGATTATTGTAACTGATCAGATAAGCAGATCTGATACCTGATAAACTGACCTGATACCTGTTAAACTGACCTGATAAGCTGGTCTGATACCTGTTAAACTGACCTGATAACCTGATCTGCTTCCTATTGAACTGACCTGATAGCTAAAATGAATGAACAAATTCTTAAAGACTTGGTGGCAACAAGAAATATCTTGAAGAAAAAGCTTCGTAGTATAAAAACTGGAGAAATAGATACACATCAGCAATTAACAGATACATTCAAGCCTATCACAGAACCTTTAAAAGAATTTATCAATAGCTCTAAATACGTTGGTAGACCAGTTAAAAAAGAACCGAGTGATAAGGAAACTGGAATTGATGACAATGAAAGTTTTCATCCTCAGAACTCAACAATAAAATTGGAAACGAGTACGCCCAAGAAACTAAGTGAACAAAAAATTTTTAAGGAATCTAATAGTAAAAGTAGCAGTAATTATGATGAAGATGACTTTTACTCACAAAATTCGAATAATGAAGAAAGTTATTCTGAGTTATCACTATTGCAATCGAGAAACGAACTAGATACTAACTATGGTCCACATAAAGATAATAATAACGAATGGAGATTTGGTAATAGCACCATCGAGTTAAATCAAGATAAGATACAGGTTGGGGGACAAATATGGGCGCTCACGCCAGGACTTTTTTCTTTAATGTTTCATAAAGCACCAAAAAACTATGATAAATTCGAGCTTGAAATCTATAAAAAAATATTACTTGCTACCAATGCCCACAGGAGAGGCTATAAGTCTGATGGTCAAATCAAAGGGAGCATAGCCCATAAGTACAAACATATTATTGGAAAACTTTTCAAAGGAGACAATCATACAGGCTCATCAGATGTAACAAAAAGTAATTATTTAGGAAGGGGTTTGATGCAGTTTAACCCTCATAATCCAAACTATATATACTGGGATGATCCAAACGAGTTGGTAGATCGACTTAGACTACTGATTGCATCACAGTCTGCAGGCCATACTAATCACAACAACGAAATTGTCTCAATTATTGAAGAACTACGTGAAGCTAATATAATTGTATAAACTATATACATACATAGATTTTTATATAAAACATGTCCGTTGATAAATTTGGGCATTATATTAACGATAGAAGTGAAGTAATTTCAACCAAAAATGCGCCTAAGTTGTTGGGCTTCTTTATGGATACGAACAAAAACATTGATGTCCAATACAAGAGAATCAAAAATGTTGCAAATGCTGTGGAGGAAAACGATGTTATCAGTAAATTGTTTCTGCAAACTGAACTCAAAAAACAGCAACAAGAAGTAGCTTTCCAGTTAGAAAATCTTAATGCTCATTTGCAGGATATCAATAAGAAAATGGATGGTAATAAATCACTTTTTGATATGGAAATTGAAGAGCTACGGGAAAAAATTTATAGAATAGAAAATTACATGTTCGTATCAATAGGTGCAAGTGCATCAAGTAGATCACAACACACTTAAAACAGCGACTGGAAAAATAAGATGTCTTCAAAGAGAAATGTTGTAAATGAATTGCATAAGCAGGCTCGAAAACGTTTTGTACGTCATAGAGTTGTGATCTTTGGCAAGCTGATTTAGTTGAAATGGGAAATTATTCCTTAGACAATAGAAATTATCGATTTTTGCTAACTGTAATTGATACATTCTCAAAATTTGCTTGGGCAGTACCTTTGAGCAGAAAGAATGCATTCGAAACAACTCAGGCAATGGAGAATATTTTCAAATTGGGACGAATACCGAAAAACTTGCAAACAGACGATGGTAAAGAATTTTTCAATAAACATTTCAGTCAGTTGATGAATAAATACAATATTAATCACTACTCAACATATAGCACTATGAAAGCCTCAATAGTAGAACGATTCAATAGAACATTAAAAGGAATGATGTGGAAGGAATTTAGCTTAAATGGTTCATATAATTGGATTGATATGTATAGAGATTTACTTGATGCATACAATAGAAAAATTCATCGCACCATTAAAATGTCACCGATTAAAGTAAATTCAACAAATGAAAAACAGCTTTTAAACACAGTATACAGTCATTTAAAGATGTATAAAATGTCAAAATTTAATGCAGAAGATCATGTACGCATAAGCAAATATAAAAACATTTTTGAAAAAGGTTATACTCCGAATTGGACAGCAGAAATCTTTACAATTAAAAGAGTACAAAATACATATCCTACAACATATATATTAGAAGACTATCGCGGAAATCCTATTAAAGGTGGATTCTATGAAGAAGAACTTTCAAAAACCGGATATCCTAATACATACCTAGTTGAAAAGGTTCTCAAAACTAAAGGACATAAGGTGTTTGTCAAGTGGCTGGGCTTTGGTAATGAGCACAATTCTTGGATAAGCAAAGATGAGATATTGTAAATGGAAGAATACAATAAATAAACAACAACAAAAACAACAACAATGGCATCAATATTTAATTTAGTTTAAAATAAGTAAATAAACAATAAATACGAAACTGCTTCTTATAAATCATACTGTGTGTTTAACCTCATTTATTTACAATCAAACAGTCACAATGTCAATAACATTGACTCTGAGCTCCAATTCATCAGAGCTATCTGCTAATTATTTTCCTCCTATTGATTTAAACGGAACCTATGAATGTGCTCTAACTGATTTTCATTCATACAACAGTATCCCGAATGTGGATGTCTACAACAATATATTTTATATCGGTGAACTTGTAATTGAAATACCGATCGGATCTTATGAATTAAATGATATAGTTGACTATATAGAAGAACAATACAAACGATATAGACCAGAAAACAAAGTTTTGATTGAAGCTAATAACAATACAATGCAAGTCAAAGTCAGCAGCTCTAAAGAACCAATATATTTTAATAAAGAAAATACAATAGGTAGACTTTTAGGATTCAATAGCAGAATATTAACGCCAAACAAAGAACATTACTCTGATCTTCCAGTGAATATCTTTAAGGTGAATCTCTTGAGGATTGAAAGCAGTATTGTGGTTAATACTTATATGAATAATTCTAAAGCTCATACACTACATGAATTTCCGATTAATGTACCGGCTGGATATAAAATAGTTGAGATTCCCAAAAATCTTATTTATTTGCCAGTAAACTCCAGAGAGATAAGTTCACTAGCTCTTCGCGTGGTTGATCAAAACGGCGACTTAATTAATTTCAGAGGTGAGGAAATTACAATACGAATACATTTAAGGACAACTAAATAATGATAATATACAACACGAGTATATCAAAGAATACTACAGCAACATCTAATTCTCAAACGTTACAATCTAAGCAACAATTGAAAAGATCTGTTCGTCAAAAATCGCTTACAGCAGCAAACAAGAGTTTTCTCAAGTCACTGAACTTTAAATTGAAAACAAAATGAGTTCAATAATAGACGTTTTAGATAAACCAATATCTGACGAAAATATTATCAAAAAGGATTATCACACATACATACCATACCTTCAGTCTTTTAACAACAACGATGAAATAAGAATTTCAATACAAAACCAAGATCTATATGTGTTACCCAGTGAAAGCTATATATATGTGGAAGGACTTGTTGTAGACGAAAAAACATCGAAATCTACACCCAACTTTCAGTTGAAAAATAATTTTGTTGCATATCTCTTTGATGAAATCCGCTATGAACTGAATGGTATTGAAATTGATCATACAAGATATTTGGGAGCCACCAGTACCATAAAAAATTTGGTTTCTTTATCACCTACGGAAAGCGTTGTGTTGCAAAATGCTGGATGGAATAAACTTGATAAAATAGATCTTCAAAATGGAAATTTTAATTTCTATGTACCACTCAAACTTCTTTTAGGATTCGCTGAGGACTACAATAAAGTTTTATTAAATGGTAAACATGAATTGATACTCTTGCGTAATAAGAACGATGAAGATCTTGTACACTCGAATGTTTCCACCGAGAAAGCAAAACTTACAATTTCACTAATATCATGGAGAATTCCACATGTTCAATTATCTGATCATAGTAAATTGAATATGATCAAAATACTTAATAATGGTGCTGCTATACCAATGGCATTCCGTAGTTGGGATTGTCATATGAATCCACACCTTAATACGGGAACCAATCACATATGGAATGTTAAACTGGCCGCTAATAAAGAACGCCCTCGTTTTGTCTTGATTGCCTTTCAACAAGAAAACAAGTTTGTTCATTGTGATCTTACTAACTTAAAAGTACATTTAAACTCAACATCTTACCCATATGACGATCTTAATATAAAATTCAAAAATGAGCGCTATGCGATTCTATATGATATGTATCTAAGATTCCAACAAAGCTACTACATGAAACAACCCCAACCTCTTCTAACAGGTCAAGAGTTTAAAAATAACGCTCCAATTATTGTAGTTGATGTCAGTCACCAAAACGAAACGCTCAATACCGGACCAATCGACATAAAAATTGAATTTGAAACAGCAACAAATATTCCAGCAAAAACATCAGCTTACTGCGTTCTTATTAATGACCGCATAATAGAATACATACCAATAAAAGGTCAAGTCCGGAAGCTCTTATAAATTAAATAACATGGATGGTGATATTGTTTTTGTAGACTTGCAAGGTTTCAAAACAAATTCAAATGACTTCATCGCAAAAGAACTAGCTGTAGTTTTCAGCAACAAGGAATGGTTCAATTTCATCATAAAACCTCCTTTTGATTTCGCATGTTTATCAGCCAAAAAACAGAGAGAAGATATTTGGTTAACAAAAAACTATCATCATATTAACTGGAATGATGGATCAGTCTCATTTCAAAGCGTTTGCAAGTTTTTAAAATCGAATATAAGAAATTCACAAATATATGTTAAGGGGGGAGAGAAGAAAAAATGGCTGGAAAAAATTAACATTGAAGACATTGGCTGCATTAATTTCAAACAAATGGAAACTAAGCATTCCATATATCTCTATTGTAGCTATCACGACTATGGTGTTTGTGCCTTAAGGAATGCAATTTTACTTAAAAATGAAAGTGTTAACAAACTTTTAAATAAAAATTAAAAGAAATGTCTTTTTATTTCAAACAAAAAACCTACATACATATTTATTTTTTTCAGAGAACACACAAACAAACATACACAATCGTTCATTCATTCATTCAAATGGTCAAGGGAATATTTGGGCACAAAGAATAAACGCTTATTATTTGTTTGTATGTATATGCGTAAATGAAATAAATTTGTAGATATTTATGTACGCATGAATATGTACACCTTATCACATTTTATACTGACCAGGAAAGCGGACTGTCATACAGACTCACCAATCGTCACACACACACAGACTGTCTGACAGCCAGACATTCCAACCGCCACTCAGAACACAAAAAATACACACACTTAAACATAGCATAAATATTCATATTCTACAAAATACAGAAATCGCACCACCATCCAGATCCCCAAATAAAATCCATCGATGATCGTCATGTATAAAATAAACAAAACATCAGTTTCAATATTTATGCAATAGTAATTTTTTTTTTCACAACGTCTTCAAGATCAGAATAATCAAATTATTCCTCCAGACTCAAGCACTGCAAGCAAAAAAGTAAAAAAAAAAACACTGAATTGCTGGACGACAAATCTTAAGTAAACACACCAAATTTTAATAAGCAAAAAAATAAAAGAAAAAATCTCACTCCAGCAAGAAGGAACGAACCACAAACATTAAGGGTATCCATATATAACTACTACACTTTTTAAATAGTGTGATTCCTAAAAATGCTTCTAAATTTTTTTATTCACCAGGCGTACGCAGTGTAAATGGACAGACAGAAATTCCCACGCTCACATACCGACGGACATGTATTCTCAAGGTCACATATGGACAGACACAAATTCCCACGCTCACATACCGACGGACATGTATTCTCAAGGTCACATATGGACAGACACAAATTCCCACGCTCACATACCGACGGACATGTATTGTCAAGGTCATATATGGACAGACACAAATTCCCACGCTCACATACCGACGGACATGTATTCTCAAGGTCACATATGGACAGACACAAATTCCCACGCTCACATACCGACGGACATGTATTGTCAAGGTCATATATGGACAGACACAAATTCCCACGCTCACATACCGACGGACATGTATTCTCAAGGTCACATATGGACAGACACAAATTCCCACGCTCACATACCGACGGACATGTATTCTCAAGGTCACATATGGACAGACACAAATTCCCACGCCTACCCCAACATTTTATTTAAAAAAAAAAAAACAACAATGTGAACGCCCCTATTAAACCGTGGGAAAAAATACACACACGAACACACACAAAATGAAATTTGAGAATTTTGTGAAATTTGAGAATTTTGGCAATTAAAATTGAAAAATTTCAAATTTAATTGCTGAAATTTAATATTTTTAATAATCGCAGCACATACAGTTCCCTACTACTCTGGAATTTCAGAACATATAGCATTTTCAACTTCATGCGATGTGATTTTATTCACCAACCATATTGAAATGTGAGCGTGTAGCAAACCACGCTTTTGCCACTCCACCATAATGACGCACATAAGTCATTGCATCCTGCGCGTACTCATGCATATGACGTGGGCTGTGCATAATGTATTTAAATATTAATGTTACTAGTGTTGTATTTATATGTAATTTATTTTATAGATCTCCGAAGTTGTGATTTAGAAAAGCTAAGTATTTAAATTAAATTAATGGTTTGACCAATATTAATTGTAATGAACTTAAAAACGAATTGTATTTCAGTTTTTCAAAATATTAACTCAAATATTTCGAAATGATAGCAGTGTTCACTAAAATGGCTATAACTCATGAACCAGTACACATACAGAAACTGTATTTACATAAAAACCTTGGTATTGACGTCACCTTTCAGAAACAAAATCGGTTCACGCATTCTGGAGAATATCAATTACTAACACAATGCAACTTATTTTTATATATATAAATATTTCTAAATTAAGTTGAAAATAAAATATTTTTTTTAATTTAAGAAATTGGAAGTAAATATAATCTTTTAAAACGATAAAAAGTATTAAAAAGATAACGAATTTATTTTTGAGTAACTTAGGAACTACTCATATATACCTATACATTACAACCCTACTTTAACTTGCAAGTTTTAGCTAGTAAAGTGTTAATTTACTTTTTCACATTCTTGAGAGTAATTGTGGAAAATTTCTTGTTAATCTCTCGTTGTTAATTTTTACTAGTAAAATAAATGAACACACCTTTTATATGCCCAAGGCTGCCAAAGTCATAGCAATAATGTTTAATAATATAAGGTGCGTTACACTGCCTATGGTCATGTTAAGATTTTACTAAAAAAGTTAAAGTAAAAGAAATTCTAAAATACATTATTAATTTTAATATATGTATATGTATAATACTATGAATAAAGTTGTCCTATTACCAGTGGAAGTTCAATCGTGTTAATGTATTAAACCTGTGAGTTCGACTTGTAACCAAAATAGTATTTTGAAAATACCAAAATCAAAATTTTACCTTAATTTAACATATCATTATTCTTCAATTGGACAAAGTTCTTATTTTCTTTATTTCCATATGCATGCTGTACGTAAATCCAATTCTGTTAGACATCATTTTCTTTGCTCATGTACATACATATTAAAATTTTTATTTTCATGTATATTCAACGCTGTAGAATTTTTTATTCGCAAACATTTTTAAATTAAATTCTGTTATTTATGTATATTCAACGCTGTAGAAATTTTTGTTCGCTAATATTTTCAACTTATATTCTGTTATTAATGTACATCAGTGATGCTCATTTCATAGAGCAATTGCTTATTGTTAACACCTACCTTTTTGCTCTTTCAATTCAGTTGTCTTTCAGACGTCAAAAAGTACACTTGGAAGCGGTCCAACAATGTCCACGTTTATATGCTCAAAGCGGGCGTCGACTAGTGCATACTCACCTATTGGTGACTTTGTATGACGTTGTACTTTGGCTCTTTGGCATTTGAAGACATGAGCGAACATACTTAGCTACCTCTGTTAACATTGATTTCCACACGTAATGACTAGCTACCAATCTTTTTGTTGCACGGATTCCTGGGTGTGAAAGTGAGTGTAGTTTTCGAATGACAGCTCCTCGGCAATTTTTTGGGACATATGGTCTCACCCTATCCGTTGAAACGTGGCAATAAAGTTTCCTTGTCGAATTCGGAATTTTAAATTTTGTTAATTTTAGGGATGAGTCGCTCTTGCTGTTCAGCATTAACTGTAGTTCACTGTCATCACTTTGTTGTTCGGCCATTTCGTCAAAATTTATCACTTGATCTTCTACAGTGTTTATACGATATAACAAGTTTGCTCTATTATTGTCGGCACCTGGCAAGTGCCGAATATCCGTCGTATACTGACTTCGTCTCCAACTATTTGGTGCAGAACTGCTCCCACGGCTTCATCCGATGCGTCCGTCGTTAGCGTGAGTTGTGCATTTGGTGCCATATAATTTAACAGCGTCCCTTCAGCAATATCCTTTTTGCAAGCTTCAAAAAAAGCGATGGCCTCATCAGTCCAATTTATTATGCTATTGTCATTTTTCTTATTACCAGGAATCAGGTTTAGCAAAACATTTTGGTTTTTAGTCGCATATCGGATGAAAGGACAATAAAAATTTAGCATGCCTAGAAATTTCTTAAAATTTTTAACAACTTTAGGTCTTTTAAAATTTCGAATTGCCTCGACCTTATTGTCGGGTGGCGTAAGTCGATGTTGATTAATTTTGTGGCCCAAAAAACTAGCTCACTTTTTCCAAGCTGGGATTTGTCAAAGTTTACAGACAGATGTGACTGACGTAAGCGGTTAAACACAATTCGCAGGTGCTTAGCATGTTCCTCTTTGGAAAATGATGCTATTAAAATGTCGTCTATGTAAACAAAGACGAAGTCAAGTCCCTTAAAGATTTCATTCATATGACGCTGGAAGGTTTGTGTTGCATTCCGCAAGCCAAATGTCATGAAACAAAATTCAAATAAACCAAATGGCGTGATTATGGCTGTCTTAGGAATGTCGCATGGCTCCACCGGTATTTGGTGGTAGGCCCGTTGTAAATCTATAGTTGAAAAAATTATCTTCCCATACAGTATGCTCGTGATATCACGCAAGTACGGTATGGGATACCTGTCAGGTACGGTAATGTTGTTGAGCGCGCGGTAGTCACCACAGGGTCGCCAGTCCCCGTTTGGCTTCTTTACAAGGTGGAGTGGGCTTGCCCAATTACTGTTTGAGGGTCGACATATACCCATTTCCATTAAATATTCAAACTCCTTTTTCGCTGCCTGAAGCTTGTATGCGGCTAGGCGGCGAGCGCTAGCGTATGTGGGAGGACCTTTAGTCGTGATGTGATGGGTTACGGTTGAGTCAATTGGGCGCTTGTTGGCATTAATCGTAGCCAGGTCCTTATATTCATTTAAGAGTTTTGCGTATTTGTCTTGTGTGTTGTATGCCAAAATTTAAATACAAGATGAACGTGGCGAACAACCTTTTGATTCAAATAAAGTAGTACGATCAATAAGCTTACCTCTTTTGATGTCGACTAATAGGTCATAGTATTTCAAAAAATCTGATCCTATTATAGCTGAGTTAACATTTGCCACCAAAAACGTCCATGGAAAATTACGTCGCAGACCTAAAAAAACATTAAGTCGCTTTTCGCCGCATGTTTTAATAGGAGTCCCGTTGGCTGCAAACAATCTTCTTGATACACCTACACGAGCATTTTTAACGTTGGACAAAGGCAACACTGAAACATCTGCGCCGGTATCAATCAAAAAATTCTTTTTCGAAACGTCGTCGCTGATGATGAGACGGGCAATGGTGTAGTCGTCTTGAGATCCGCCCGCAGGATCAGAAGGTGAAACTAGTTTTTTGATGATTTTTGTTGGGGATACGAACAAGGCTCACTGCATTTCGTAGCCTTTTGTCCAAAGGTCCGATGATACCAGCAATAGTCAGCTTTGGCATTGTTAGGAGCGGCAGGCTCTGCTGACTTTCCTCGTCTTGAAGAAACTGACCGAGATCGTCGAGTGTATGTTCTACTGTTGCTGTTACAAAGGCTATTTATTTGCTGTTCAATGCGGTCTAGACGTCTATCGATATCATCTTTAGTCTTACGCGTTGGCGGTGCAGAAGAAACGGCGGCCAAATGTTGGAAATCGCCAACTTCCATTATTTTGTCGACTAATTTAGCCAACTCGTTTAACGTAGTCAGATGCTTGTAAAATTGCACGAACTTGTGCTGGAAGTCGCTGTAACCAAAGTGATTTTAAAAAATCTTTTGTCACCTTATCTTTTGACAATGTACTCAGCTCATTGAGAAGTTGAGTTGGTCGTTTGTCACCCAGATCAATTTCTGACAACAGCTTTTGTGTCTTTTTCTGCTCGCTTTCACCGTAACGTTCTAGTATACACTTTTTCAGATTGCCGTACTTGTTATTATTTTCTGGTGGATTTAAAATAGCGTCTGAAATTTGTACTAGAACATTTGATTCTATTGCCGCAACAACTGTGTTAAATTTTGAAACTTCACTTAATATGCCCGCAACAGCAAATTGTGCTTCCACTTGTGCTAACCAAATTTCGGCATGGTCAGGCCAAAACAGCGGAACTTTGACCGCAATTCGATTGATGGTTGTAGTCTCGTTAGGCCCCTCTTCAACTCGCGGTGGCTGTTGTTGAATGCTGCTATTTTCGTCGTTATTCGACATATTTATGTTTTTATTTTTACCAAACGTCGGGGTCACCACTTTGTGGGCGTGTTCGAATTAAAAGACGAAATTATTTAATAATAATTCATTTATTTAATAATATTCTTTTTCTCAAAACCAAAAGCGTGATATTAACTCATCAGGAGAAAAAGGAACAACTTAAAATCTACATAGTAGTCAAAAATAGTAATAGAAATTCAGATTTATTATTAGTTGTACGAAAAAGGCATTTAATATAAGGTTTCACCACAAGCTCTTAGTCAAAAAGAAAAATATATATATATATATATGAAATAATTGAGAGGATAGATAGAAGAGGAAGAAAATAATGATGAAAGATTTGATAGAGACTTAAAAAAAATTTTAAGCGTTGTAAGCCTACATATTGCGAAGCGGGGCAGACCATTTTCTGATGGTATTTTTATTAAAGAGCTTTTAAGTAAAATTCTCCCTAAACTTAATTGTAATATTAACTTAGGTGAATCTATACCTTTATCGCGTTATACTATTACGCCCCGTGTAACACAGTTAGGAGTATCTGTAGATTCTGCTATAAAGCAAATAATAGAAAAATGTGAATTTTATTCTATTTGCATTGACGAAACCACGGACATAAACTATCTCTGCCAACTTCTTATTTGCGTTCGTTGCGTGGATAAGGAATTCAACGTTTTCGAAACCATGTTTTCATTGGAAACTTTTTATGGAAATGTTACAGGAAAATTGCTGTTTAATTTGGTATGCGACAAACTTCTGTCTATTGTAGACTCTAAAAAGTTTGGTGGATATAAATGCTATATCGGGTAAGAATGAAGGATTTGTTGGACAATTAAAAAACCATGGTTTTCATGTTAATACATTTCATTGCATTACTAATCAAAAGCTGCCTTAGCATCCAAATTCATGAACGAAATTCCAGTCATGAAGATTGCAGAGCTGATAATAAATTAAATACGAGGGGGACACCATTCACTTTTACATAGGAAATTTTTTAGCTTTTTAAAAACCAAAAATGCTTTACGTAATTGCCTCAAAATGTTTACTGAGGTACGCTGGTTAAGCAGAGCCAATTCTCTTAATAGATTGTTTGAATTAAGGGAAGAAGTTCTTCAGTTTCTAGAAGTTGAACAAATTGATGAATATTTGTCAGATTTTCTGAAAAACTATCAATTCATTTCAGATTTAGCCTTTTTATCGGACATCATTACTCTTCTTAACAATTTGAATTTAAGACTACAAGGTAAAGAAAATAGTATTTGTGACTTGTCGAAAATCCTTTTAAATTTCAGAACAGAATTATATTTATTGTTGACAGAAATTAAAATGCGCGATTACACGAACTTCTCGAAAACACATTTTATATTAAGCGAACACAACAATTATTGTACAGAAGAGTATATTAATATACTTGAAACCCTTTTTTTGAAACTTCCAAGACAGGCTTAAAGATTTTGATGCCTTAAAACCATTTATTGACCTTTTTGCAATCCCCTTTAAAGTGGTTATAACAAATTATTAGTTCAAAATACAAACGGAACTCATTATTTTGCGTAGCGAAATAACAGAGGAACCACTCAATGATATGCTGTCATTTTGGGAGAACTTGGATAAATTAACATATCCAAAGTTAAAAAAATAATGCTTTGAAGATAATGTCTCTATTTCCTTCAACTTATACGTGCGAGCAAATTTTTTCGGATTTGAAACTCATTTGTTCAAATCAAAGGAATAAACTGAGCTCCCAACATTTAAAGCATGTTTTGCTCTTGCGAAATCGCCACAGAAGCATTAACATAGATACATACGTTTAATTTCTTGCTTTTGCTTTCCTAAGAGTAAAAAAAAGTTCCTATTTCAAACTCATCATAAACCGGTAAAATGACCGTCACTGTTCTTGGAGGGTTGATATGAATGAATATTTGAACCCTGGTTTTAATATATGTGTTATTAAAGATGCTCTATTGGCCATGTACCGATATTGATTAAAATACATATTTATATTTATATTTATATTTAAAGTCTATTTAAATACGCTTTCAGTTTTACAGTCACACTTAAATACTTCATATGGAAATATGTAAACAAAAATCGCCATTGTTCCGAAACAGATGTTTTGCTTATGATTCAAAGTATTTCAAGTGTTGTGCATGAAATTATTTGTGCAATAAATATTGTTTTATTGACTTCCAACTTTATTGTATTGATAATTGAATATGGCATCAACGCATAGTTGCTGAAAGATACATTTTCGTTTATCCAACAACAACACAAGTGTTAGTTACCCCACATTAATTTGTGCACTAGAGTTTTTCGCTTCCGTTATGGATCTATTCTCTGCAACATAAAAGTACATGAACAATAACAATTTTCTGCAACAAATAATAACACATTCCGTCTTACAAGTTTCATTGTTGAATGCTCTAGGCAAACCAACCAATTTTTCGAAGAAATAATTACACAAGACAAGATGAAATATGTTTGACGAATATGTTCGATGCCCAAGTCTGAATACAATTTGCCTACATATTTTAGCAAACAATACAAAGTACGTAAATTTTCTATGGAGCGTTGCCATGCATATGTTATACAAATTTGTGTTTTTATCCTTAAACATTTTGGGAATATATTATTAACTTTTTATGTACAATTGTTTATCATTTTACATATGTAGCCAATCAAATGTCTTCGCTGTTATCAAAAATTTACTTCCTTTACATCACTAGTATCAATGTATGCTTATATCAGAGATCTGTGACTATTAGTACTATTTAATAGCGAAAAGTACAACAGTACCCCAACGATTAATATAGCAATATTTTCTTATGCCCAATAAATCAGTAGTTATTTAAATGTAATATAACTTTAAATGTCATTTAAATACCAAATTTGGTTTTTCACCGCAAACTTAAATAAGTTTTAAATGCCACTCATTGGCCATTTAAATATTATTATTATTAAGCAGAAGAAAACATTGTGATGTTGAGAAAACTTTACTAAAACATTTTAAAAAGTTTCGTAATTAAAGTCAATTATCAATAGAATAAAGTCGAAAATCAATAAAACAATATTTATTGCACAAATAGAGTCTTAAAACAATTGAAAAACTTGAAACAATTTCATGCACAACACTAGAAATACTTTGAATCATAAGCAAAACATCTGCTTTCGGAACAATGGCAATGAAAGCGTATTTAAATAGACTTTAAATATTCATCAAAATTAACTAAATCTACATTTAAATATTTACTGATTTGTTGGGCTACCCCTATTTGTGCCTTTTTCGTTTTCATATGCAGCTTGTAAACTGTTTTACGTGAATGTTAATATAACTTTAGAACAATGTCGGCTACTCCAGTATTTCTTTACACTCAAACAATTTTAAATCCGATTTGTAAAAAGTAAGAATCAATTAAATTGTAAGGGGTTTTCCAAACTGCTATAAAGTAGTGTTTTGGATTTTCACAACAAAATTTTAAAATTGCAAACAACATAAGCATAGCAAAGCACTCGAAGGATTGGCGAATGTATTCATTTTTAGATCGTTTAAAAACTTTACTTGACAAATATCCCTCAATTTTATGCGTAAGGAAATATTAGAGCAAAAAGAAAACCACATTCAATTGGAAGAATTGTATCCTTTAATAATATTTAAAATAATTTTATGGAATTCGAAGAAATTGGAAAAAATATTTACCTTAAATTCTGCGAAGTATTAAAATGAAAAGTCTATGTTAATTAGTAAATGTTATGGTTTAACAAGTTTACGCTATAAAAGGAAGGACTTCTAGTATTATACCACTCTTACAGTTTTACCTAATAAAAATATAAGAACAGCAAACTTCAGACGTAGAAACCGTTAAGAATCGATTGTCTTAAAAGCATTAAGGGAAGGAAAACCAGTATTTGGGAACAATTAATAAGGTTCTTTCAAGGCAGGCTTAACAGGTGCACCCATAACTACAATAATTAACAACACCAAAAACCACACGTATTTTCTTGTTGGAATTTAAACACTTCGCTGTCAAGAGGGGGTTTCAACAATGTATCGACCTCAAGCATTATTGACTTTCTAGGTAACTTTGACTTGGACCAGAGATTGACTGCATGGATCAGTAATATGCTTAGGAACAGGAAGATAAGTTGCGAGGTTAACGATACAAAAATAGGGAGGAACTTATGTTGCGGAACGCCACAGGGGGAATACTATCTCCCCTACTGTGGGTAGTGACCATAAATACCTTACTGAAAACATTAGGGAAACATGAAGGATTTGCTCCCGTCTGCTATGCAGACAATGTAGCGACATTAATAGGGGGAAAAAATCCTAGGGTTCTTTGTGAAAAGCAATAGAGGCCCTAAATTTAGCTCATAACTGGGCTACAGAAAGGGGTCTCAATGTCAAACCAGAGAAGAAAGAAATTTGTATGTTTACAGGAAAACGGAAGATTGCACAGACCATATAGAAAGTAAGGTAATCAGAAGCCAAAGAGTGTGAACCAATTGCAGAAGGGCAATCGGGTACAAATGGGGAATGAGCCCAAAAATGGCACACTGGCTCTAACGAGTGTGGTAAGGCCGATTGTGACTTACGCCTCGTTAGTATAGTGGACTTCCAGTGTATCTGTGGACAGTGCTGTATCTTTTGCAAATACTTCCGCCTGCCGAAAGGGATAAAATGGCTAAAGGAAATCGATAACAGGCTACCAGTTCATATATTGACGAATAGTAGGACAGTTATCGAGGCCCTAAGAAATCATGCGGTTAAATATCGGCGTGTACTACAATGCAAGGATGAGATTAACTCATACACTCAATATGGAAGCATCAAGGAATACCTGGAAATACTGAGACAGATAGGCTAGCAAAGATGGGAGCATTAATGGCAAATATCACACTAGATATTCCAAAGCCATTTCAGGTTTTTAAGAACGAACGGAAATAATGCTGTATGGAAGGAATCACCTGGCATGAATGGGTATCGTTGAGGATATAACATGCAGGGCCTGCCAGGAAGAAGACGAAACACTGAAGCACTACTTGTGCTACTGTCCAGCTTTTCGCCAAGTCAGAAGACAAACTTTTAATCAGGAGATTATACAGGAGATGGAATTTCTTGGGGGTTCTAAATAGAGGGACTTAAGAAGATGCATTGAGGAAACTAGGTTCATAACGTAATCAAATTCAAAGAATTCCACGGTATTAATGGAGGCTCCTTACGGTAGAATGGGAACTCCTTACAATAAAGCGCACAACAGGCCTATGAGGCCTCATGAAAGAAATTATTCAGTGTGAAAAGCTTTTAGCCATTGTATGGGCTTTAAGATATTTCAGAAGATATGTATATGGCAGAAAATTTTTAGTCCAAGCAGATCACCAACCATTAAAATGGCTATGTTCAATGAAGGAGCCAAACGCAAAAATGTCGCAATGGAGATTTCAGTTGAGTGAGTATGATTTCGATATCGATTATGTTAAAGGGGAAAACAATAGAGTGGCTGATTTTTTGAGTCAAATTGAACAGAAAGACAAATCAAACAGGGAAAACGTTTTTGGAGAAGATTTGAGTGATTGCTTTAAGATCAGCGAAGAGATAGTTAACATATGTAGAACTCAGGTGCGTATTGTAAAAATGAAAGAAAAAACGATAGAAAGGCTATTTGGGAGGTACTTAATTTTTTTATGTAGATGAGTCTTCCAAACGAGCGTCATTTGGAAGATCTATTTAAGGAAAATATACCTAGAAGTTCTGTATGCATATATTGCGAATCGGAGGACGCGAAATACAATATTAATCAACACGAATTAATCCAGCTGTTTGGGAATGATAAGAAATTGCAATTTACTAAATGCAGTACGATGGCTGTTGATGTGGAGGAATCAGAACGTCTATACGACATTATAAAGACAACACACGATAAGACTAATCACAGAGGAGTTTTGGAAAATTTTGAGGAAATGAAAGGAAAATTCTTTCAGCCTAATTTAATCATATCAATAAATAATTAAACACCTGTAGAATTTGTGGCGAAGCAAAATACGATCGTAACCCCATTAAAAAACATTTTCAGCAAACAGAAACACCGAAGAAACCAAATCAGATAGTCCATATGGGTATCTACCATGCGGAGAAGCAATATTTTTTGAAAATTTTGGATAGATTTACAAAGGGGTAGGAAGTGTTCACAGGCTTTCAGACAAGAACATGATTACCATTAAGACGAAGTTACAAGAAAGAATGGCTTTGTTAGGTATACCAGAACTCTTGATTGTAGACAACGAATTCGATAATCATTTGATCAAGTTGTTCTGCAATAAAAATAATATTCAGATCCACTTTACTAATCCCCATTCTCATACGCGAAGTTCAGACATTGAAAAATTGCATTCAACAACTCTTAAACATATAAAAATAATGATATGTACAGAAGATAGAAGAGCTTGTAATCAGAGCTATAGGTTATGATAACAACACAATTCACTCAACAACTGGGCAAAGGCGAATAGATTTTATCAATAGATTAGACTTAAATTTTGAAGGATGGATAAAAATAAAGATATTTCATAGAAAAAATAAATAAAAGAAGAAAACCAGTACCGCATATAGATAAAGAAAATATATATGTGATAAATTCGGAAGCAGAAGGACAGAAAACTCTTAAAAGGTATACAAAGCATAGTCGAAGTAATCCTAATAAGATTGATGTTGCACGGATCAAGCGACCATTAAAATATTTTCCATAAATTTCAGACAATTTTGACCATGATGTTAATTTTGGTGATATCGACGTTTGACAGACCCGAAATGATAATAAATAAAATAGAGACTGAGGCAGGATTTATGGTAGAGAGAAGTCAGCCCGTTATTTTGATCCAGAGTTATTCAAAGCTTATACATATAATTGACCTAAAGCAGATAGAAGATACAGTCAGTAAAATCAGAGTTAGCATTGCAGGTAACTTGAATGTGAAGTAGAAATAGATGATGTTGAACTTGTAAAGAGATATTGAGGAGTTGGAACATTTATTATTGACAATAGTCAGACATGATGGTAGAGAAAGAAATTCACTGATTGACGCGGAAGGAAGATTTATTAAATGGGTATTTGGAAACTCGGACGATCAAGACAAACCAGATATTGATAATCACTTTAAAAGATATCAACCAACATAATATAACAAACAATTTAAACAAACAAATAACAGTAAATAATGATATACAAATATATATATATATATATATATATATATATATATATATGTTAAATTTTAGAATGATTTTGGAATCACATAAGTAAAGAATTAGAAAACAAAAAAGAAGAAAGAAAGGATTAGAAAAAAAAAAGAATTAGAAGTTGTAAAATATAATTAAATGCTTTTTGTTAATAAACAAAATAAAAAATAAAGTTGAAAGAATACAAGACAACGTAATGAGTTCCAGACACCAAATAATGAGCAGATTCTTTTTTAAACGTCAAGAGACGTTATGTTGTTTTATTTTTGAAAAATTACAAAAATACGATGTATATGCGAAATATAGAATATATGCAGATTAATTTAAGAGTTATAAGAATGAAAAATGAAACATACCATGTAAATACCGAAAGGAATATAAATAATTTGGAAAAAACTAATAAATGTATTTTAAATATTATTGCTGATTCGTACGATGAATGTACAAAAAGAAAATTTACTCCAAAAATAATACAAGAATTGGATTTTGGAAACCTTTTGTTAATAAATATTAATTCCACTTTGAACAGTAATTGTAATGAATATAAATATAAGCTTACTGGAAACTATTTGATAAATTTTCAAAATTGTGAAATGAAAATAGATGAATATAAAATAAAAAGATTTGAGAGTAAAATGAATAAAATTATTCCTAATCTAAAAAATTTAGATAATAATATCACTGAATTAATAGAAATTCCAGAATTGGACAACTTAGAAGAAATTAAGGCAGTTATATATAAGGATTATATATAAGCGTTATATACTTTACTCATTAATTTTATGTGTTGCTTGTAATTTGGTGGCCTTAAAACTCAAAAAGGTTTTGCTTCGAAGAGACTCGAATCATAAGGGGCGAATCATATATGAGTGTGGATGCCAGTCACAGAAGAGACCGATAATAATACAAACATTTGGCCGTCTATTTTAAATTATGTTTAGTTTGTCGTTTTTGACTACACAGCAAGATTCGTTGTTTGAATAAGAAAAAAATTTATTGAAAGTATTTAATTGATTTAAGTGTGTAACTTACACCATTTTTTATAGGTTCCTAATAAACATAAACGAATCTCGGCACAAAGAACTGAAACGCTTGCATCATTTGTTTACATTTCGATTTATCAACTTTATTATTGGTTTACAAAGCCATATTTACTTTAAGAAAGAATTTATTCAATCTTTATTGTTCGTACAAATACGCATTTAATTTATGCTAAACATTAAGATGAAATAATAAAGATTCAGACTTGTATAACACCTCAAACTCGTTAGGTACACCAACGGAAGAACTAATTATTTAAAATAAAACTTACACTTGTTTATTTTCTCAACATAGATATACGCGTATGAATATAGTAAAATAAACAAGTAAAAGTACACATCCATCCAAACGTACACGTACATATGCACATCCCTTCGTCTATGCATGCGATAATTTCCATAAAATTTTCTCAAAAAGCATACTTATAATATAAAATATGTATATGTATCAGTTAAAAATAACAAGTGAGTTAATAATTTAACTCAAAAAGATGTTTAATTCTTAACTTCCGAAAAACCCTCTAGGCACAATTGAAGTCTTCTTTGCCAATATCTGTACAATTGCAACTTGCTTTTATTAAATTACTCGTACTAGTTTAATAAGAGAACGTAAAATATATTAGATTTTAATATAAATATATTTAGCTGTGTTCATTTAGTAAAAATTCTTACAAATTTGTAACAATTGTTACTAGAAAGCGTTCATTAACCCAAAAAATTTGCAATGAGAGAGCGGCGAAAGAGCGTAAAAAATTGAGATACAGAAAAATTATTGCAAGTTTTTACGAGTAAGATTTTTACTTGTAATAATTATTCAAACAGCTGTTTTGCGTTTGTGTTTATAAAACAACTAGCGAACCCCCCGCACACTTCGTTGTGTAAAAAAGAAAATAAAAAAATTAATTCGAATACGTTTGAATCAGTGATAAACTGCTTTCATAATAATGCTCTGTGGTAAACAATATTTCTTGTTTTTCCATTTTCGGTGTAAATATACAAAAACGATAGTTTGCCAACGCGCGAATAGGCTACCTAGAACTGTCCGTGTGAGAAAACTGGATACACTAAATTCACTCAACAAATTTCTAAAACTTGGCCTTGCGCTTTATTAATGGTAATCGCAAACGCAAGGCGAACAGGAAACTGAAGTCGTTTAAATTCAAATGGTATATCACACGGGATCATTGGGATACGTGGAATGAATATATCTTCGCCTTTTAATTTTCCAGTTAAAATAGTAGCTTCAATTGTATAAGCCATTAACCTTTTAATAGCAAGTCTTGTACCATTACACAAACGGGGTTAACTGATATTACGAAGCATAATAATAGTAGTTCCAACTTTCTATTGGAGATTATGTGGAGGCAATCTTGGTAAGTCCAACGAATTCTAAAATTCTGTTGGATAATTCAAAACATCTTCTTCATTGGTAACAGTATCAACAGACTTGTACAACACCACTTCGCCAGGAATCCTTGATTGTATAGCTATGTTTAATTAAGTAACATCTTTGTTTTTTTGCCGCTAAAATTACTCTGGCACTTAACCATGCATGGCATGTATATTGTTGTGTTATGTAAGTGAAAACACATTCAATAAATTCCTCTTTTGACTGTACGAAACGGTAAATCATTTGGCAATGTTATCATCCAGTGTCATCAATAGGCACTTGTCAGCAGATGGATCATTCTGCAACTGAACACGAACGTTGGTAGTGAGTTTCGATATTTTAACAAATTTCCATAAATATGAAGACTTTAAGCAAGAGTTAATTTCATCCGCAGCTGCCGATCTAGGAATGACGGGCAATGTTTGCCTAAAATCGCCTGGCAATCAAATCAACGCACCACCAAACAACTCGGAGATCTTTCATTGTCCTTTCCAAAGCTTCAACAGATTTCTTATTCGCGTACTCAAGCATATGACGTGGGCTGTGCATGTACCGTGTATCATATATTGCACAATAACATCATATAATTCAGGATCACTTATTTGATCTGGAATTTCAGAACATATAGCATTTTCAACTTCATGCGATGTGATTTTATTCACCAACCATATTGAAATGTGAGCGTGTAGCAAACCACGCTTTTGCCACTCCACAGAATACATCCAGAACTTCACTTCACTAAACACTTTAGATTTCACGCTAAAACCCATAACCGCTTTCAATTTCTGCCTAAAAACATGTGAAGTGATATCATGGCAGTCGGTAGGACTTTGGCCAGCGAATAAATTATCTTTAATGTCTCTCCATTGCGGATTACACGTAAATGCTATAAATAAATCTGGTCGACCATAATGACGCACATAAGTCATTGCATCCTGCGCGTACTCATGCATATGACGTGGGCTGTGCATAATGTATTTAAATATTAATGTTACTAGTGTTGTATTTATATGTAATTTATTTTATAGATCTCCGAAGTTGTGATTTAGAAAAGCTAAGTATTTAAATTAAATTAATGGTTTGACCAATATTAATTGTAATGAACTTAAAAACGAATTGTATTTCAGTTTTTCAAAATATTAACTCAAATATTTCGAAATGATAGCAGTGTTCACTAAAATGGCTATAACTCATGAACCAATACACATACAGAAACTGTATTTACATAAAAACCTTGGTATTGACGTCACCTTTCAGAAACAAAATCGGTTCACGCATTCTGGAGAATATCAATTACTAACACAATGCAACTTATTTTTATATATATAAATATTTCTAAATTAAGTTGAAAATAAAATATTTTTTTTAAATTTAAGAAATTGGAAGTAAATATAATCTTTTAAAACGATAAAAAGTATTAAAAAGATAACGAATTTATTTTTGTGTAACTTAGGAACTACTCATATATACCTATACATTACAACCCTACTTTAACTTGCAAGTTTTAGCTAGTAAAGTGTTAATTTACTTTTTCACATTCTTGAGAGTAATTGTGGAAAATTTCTTGTTAATCTCTCGTTGTTAACTTTTACTAGTAAAATAAATGAACACACCTTTTATATGCCCAAAGCTGCCAAAGTCATAGCAATAATGTTTAATAATATAAGGTGCGTTACACTGCCTATGGTCATGTTAAGATTTTACTAAAAAAGTTAAAGTAAAAGAAATTCTAAAATACATTATTAATTTTAATATATGTATATGTATAATACTATGAATAAAGTTGTCCTATTACCAGTGGAAGTTCAATCGTGTTAATGTATTAAACCTGTGAGTTCGACTTGTAACCAAAATAGTATTTTGAAAATACCAAAATCAAAATTTTACCTTAATTTAAAATATCATTATTCTTCAATTGGACAAAGTTCTTATTTTCTTTATTTCCATATGCATGCTGTACGTAAATCCAATTCTGTTAGACATCATTTTCTTTGTTCATGTACATACATATTAAAATTTTTATTTTCATGTCTATTCAACGCTGTAGAATTTTTTATTCGCAAACATTTTTAAATTAAATTCTGTTATTTATGTATATTCAACGCTGTAGAAATTTTAGTTCGCTAATATTTTCAACTTATATTCTGTTATTAATGTACATCAGTGATGCTCATTTCATAGAGCAATTGCTTATTGTTAACACCTACCTTTTTGTTATGCTCTTTCAATTCAGTTGTCTTTCAGACGTCAAAAAGTACACTTGGAAGCGGTCCAACAATGTCCACGTTTATATGCTCAAAGCGGGCGTCGACTAGTGCATACTCACCTATTGGTGACTTTGTATGACGTTGTACTTTGGCTCTTTGGCATTTGAAGACATGAGCGAACATACTTAGCTACCTCTGTTGACATTGATTTCCACACGTAATGACTAGCTACCAATCTTTTTGTTGCACGGATTCCTGGGTGTGAAAGTGAGTGTAGTTTTTGAATGGCAGCTCTTCGGCAATTTTTTGGGACATATGGTCTCACCCTATCCGTTGAAACGTGGCAATAAAGTTTCCTTGTCGAATTCGGAATTTTAAATTTTGTTAATTTTAGGGATGAGTCGCTCTTGCTGTTCAGCATTAACTGTAGTTCACTGTCATCACTTTGTTGTTCGGCCATTTCGTCAAAATTTATCACTTGATCTTCTACAGTGTTTATACGATATAACAAGTTTGCTCTATTATTGTCGGCACCTGGCAAGTGCCGAATATCCGTCGTATACTGACTTCGTCTCCAACTATTTGGTGCAGAACTGCTCCCACGGCTTCATCCGATGCGTCCGTCGTTAGCGTGAGTTGTGCATTTGGTGCCATATAATTTAACAGCGTCACTTCAGCAATATCCTTTTTGCAAGCTTCAAAAAAAGCGATGGCTTCATCAGTCCAATTTATTATGCTATTGTCATTTTTCTTATTACCAGGAATCAGGTTTAGCAAAACATTTTGGCTTTTAGTCGCATATCGGATGAAAGGACGATAAAAATTTAGCATGCCTAGAAATTTCTTTAAATTTTTAACAACTTTAGGTCTTTTAAAATTTCGAATTGCCTCTACCTTATTGTCGGGTGGCGTAAGTCGATGTTGATTAATTTTGTGGCCCAAAAAACTAGCTCACTTTTTCCAAGCTGGGATTTGTCAAAGTTTACAGACAGATGTGACTGACGTAAGCGGTTAAACACAATTCGCAGCATGTTCCTCCTCGGAAAATGATGCTATTAAAATGTCGTCTATGTAAACAAAGACGAAGTCAAGTCCCTTAAAGATTTCATTCATATGACGCTGGAAGGTTTGTGTTGCATTCCGCAAGCCAAATGTCATGAAACAAAATTCAAATAAACCAAATGGCGTGATTATGGCTGTCTTAGGAATGTCGCATGGCTCCACCGGTATTTGGTGGTAGGCCCGTTGTAAATCTATAGTTGAAAAAATTATCTTCCCATACAGTATGCTCGTGATATCACGCAAGTACGGTATGGGATACCTGTCAGGTACGGTAATGTTGTTGAGCGCGCGGTAGTCACCACAGGGTCGCCAGTCCCCGTTTGGCTTCTTTACAAGGTGGAGTGGGCTTGCCCAATTACTGTTTGAGGGTCGACATATACCCATCTCCATTAAATATTCAAACTCTTTTTTCGCTGCCTGAAGCTTGTATGCGGCTAGGCGGCGAGCGCTAGCGTATGTGGGAGGACCTTTAGTCGTGATGTGATGGGTTACGGTTGAGTCAATTGGGCGCTTGTTGGCATTAATCGTAGCCAGGTCCTTATATTCATTTAAGAGTTTTGCGTATTTGTCTTGTGTGTTGTATGCCAAAATTTAAATACAAGATGAACGTGGCGAACAACCTTTTGATTCAAATAAAGTAGTACGATCAATAAGCTTACCTCTTTTGATGTCGACTAATAGGTCATAGTATTTCAAAAAATCTGATCCTATTATAGCTGAGTTAACATTTGCCACCAAAAACGTCCATGGAAAATTACGTCGCAGACCTAAAAAAACATTAAGTCGCTTTTCGCCGCATGTTTTAATAGGAGTCCCGTTGGCTGCAAACAATCTTCTTGATACACCTACACGAGCATTTTTAACGTTGGACAAAGGCAACACTGAAACATCTGCGCCGGTATCAATCAAAAAATTCTTTTTCGAAACGTCGTCGCTGATGATGAGACGGGCAATGGTGTAGTCGTCTTGAGATCCGCCCGCAGGATCAGAAGGTGAAACTAGTTTTTTGATGATTTTTGTTGGGGATACGAACAAGGCTCACTGCATTTCGTAGCCTTTTGTCCAAAGGTCCGATGATACCAGCAATAGTCAGCTTTGGCATTGTTAGGAGCGGCAGGCTCTGCTGACTTTCCTCGTCTTGAAGAAACTGACCGAGATCGTCGAGTGTATGTTCTACTGTTGCTGTTACAAAGGCTATTTATTTGCTGTTCAATGCGGTCTAGACGTCTATCGATATCATCTTTAGTCTTACGCGTTGGCGGTGCAGAAGAAACGGCGGCCAAATGTTGGAAATCGCCAACTTCCATTATTTTGTCGACTAATTTAGCCAACTCGTTTAACGTAGAGTCAGATGCTTGTAAAATTGCACGAACTTGTGCTGGAAGTCGCTGTAACCAAAGTGATTTTAAAAAATCTTTTGTCACCTTATCTTTTGACAATGTACTCAGCTCATTGAGAAGTTGAGTTGGTCGTTTGTCACCCAGATCAATTTCTGACAACAGCTTTTGTGTCTTTTTCTGCTCGCTTTCACCGTAACGTTCTAGTATACACTTTTTCAGATTGCCGTACTTGTTATTATTTTCCGGTGGATTTAAAATAGCGTCTGAAATTTGTACTAGAACATTTGATTCTATTGCCGCAACAACTGTGTTAAATTTTGAAACTTCACTTAATATGCCCGCAACAGCAAATTGTGCTTCCACTTGTGCTAACCAAATTTCGGCATGGTCAGGCCAAAACAGCGGAACTTTGACCGCAATTCAATTGATGGTTGTAGTCTCGTTAGGCCCCTCTTCAACTCGCGGTGGCTGTTGTTGAATGCTGCTATTTTCGTCGTTATTCGACATATTTATGTTTTTATTTTTACCAAACGTCGGGGTCACCACTTTGTGGGCGTGTTCGAATTAAAAGACGAAATTATTTAATAATAATTCATTTATTTAATAATATTCTTTTTCTCAAAACCAAAAGCGTGATATTAACTCATCAGGAGAAAAAGGATCAACTTAAAATCTACATAGTAGTAAAAAATAGTAATAATTAGAAATTGATATTTATTATTAGTTGTACGAAAAAGGCATTTAATATAAGGTATCACCACAAGCTCTTAGTCAAAAAGAAAAAAAAAAAATATTTATATATATATATATATATATATATATATATATATATGAAATAATTGAGAGGATAGATAGAAGAGGAAGAAAATAATGATGAAAAATTTGATAGAGACTTAAAAAAAATTTTAAGCGTTGTAAGCCTACATATTGCGAAGCGGGGCAGACCATTTTCTGATGGTATTTTATTAAAGAGCTTTTAAGTAAAATTCTCCCTAAACTTAATTGTAATATTAACTTAGGTGAATCTATACCTTTATCGCGTTATACTATTACGCCCCGTGTAACACAGTTAGGAGTATCTGTAGATTCTGCTATAAAGCAAATAATAGAAAAATGTGAATTTTATTCTATTTGCATTGACGAAACCACGGACATAAACTATCTCTGCCAACTTCTTATTTGCGTTCGTTGCGTGGATAAGGAATTCAACGTTTTCGAAACCATGTTTTCATTGGAAACTTTTTATGGAAATGTTACAGGAAAATTGCTGTTTAATTTGGTATGCGACAAACTTCTGTCTATTGTAGACTCTAAAAAGTTTGGTGGATATAAATGCTATATCGGGTAAGAATGAAGGATTTGTTGGACAATTAAAAAACCATGGTTTTCATGTTAATACATTTCATTGCATTATTAATCAAAAGCTGCCTTAGCATCCAAATTCATGAACGAAATTCCAGTCATGAAGATTGCAGAGCTGATAATAAATTAAATACGAGGGGGACACCATTCACTTTTACATAGGAAATTTTTTAGCTTTTTAAAAACCAAAAATGCTTTACGTAATTGCCTCAAAATGTTTACTGAGCTACTATTGAATTAAGGGAAGAAGTTCTTCAGTTTCTAGAAGTTGAACAAATTGATGAATATTTGTCAGATTTTCTAAAAAACTATCAATTCATTTCAGATTTAGCCTTTTTATCGGACATCATTACTCTTCTTAACAATTTTAATTTAAGACTGCAAGGTAAAGAAAATAGTATTTGTGACTTGTCGAAAATCCTTTTAAATTTCAGAACAGAATTATATTTATTGTTGACAGAAATTAAAATGCGCGATTACACGAACTTCTCGAAAACACATTTTATATTAAGCGAACACAAAAATATTTGTACAGAAGAGTATATTAATATACTTGAAACCCTTTTTTTGGAACTTCCAAGACAGGTTTAAAGATTTTGATGCCTTAAAATAATTTATTGACCTTTTTGCAATCCCCTTTAAAGTGGTTATAACAAATTATTAGTTCAAAATACAAACGGAACTCATTATTTTGCGTAGCGAAATAACAGAGGAACCACTCAATGATATGCTATCATTTTGGGAGAACTTGGATAAATTAACATATCCAAAGTTAAAAAAATAATGCTTTGAAGATAATGTCTCTATTTCCTTCAACTTATACGTGCGAGCAAATTTTTTCGGATTTGAAACTCATTTGTTCAAATCAAAGGAATAAACTGAGCTCCCAACATTTAAAGCATGTTTTGCTCTTGCGAAATCGCCACAGAAGCATTAACATAGATACATACGTTTAATTTCTTGCTTTTGCTTTCCTAAGAGTAAAAAAAAGTTCCTATTTCAAACTCATCATAAACCGGTAAAATGACCGTCACTGTTCTTGGAGGGTTGATATGAATGAATATTTGAACCCTGGTTTTAATATATGTATGTGTTATTAAAGATGCTTTATTGGCCATGTACCGATATTGATTAAAATACATATTTTACGTTTGAAATGTACCAATATATCCGGAAGAATAGGAATTTAACTGGTTGTGACCCAGCTTACCCGTACTTTTTGGGTAAAGTTCGGTAAAGTGAGAGTAAATAAAACATTCTCTCACGTATTGTTAAAAATTTACAAAAGTACGGGAATACAAAAAAACCAAAATTCTTTACCAAATGAAAGCGTCGAAGTATTTTGACATATTTATACATGGTGCATGGTGTCTGCATGCAATTTATACTTAAGCAGTACTTAATTTATTTGTCATTTACTTTTAATTTATTACAATTTTGGTTTAAAATCTTTTAATAAGAGCTTATTGCATTTTTTAATTTTTTATCTTTTTAAAAAAGCTGATCGTTTGACTGTTTTCCCAATCTGGCTGAAGAAATTTCGCGGGCTATTTCGTGCAAGAAGAAGAATATTGCTCTTTCACAATCTCTCTCACATGCCCAAACTTTGAGTACCGATGTTTCGGTAAAGGCTCCATTAGCCAGACGCAAGCGCAGCGCAAGTGCTAACGCAACTGCGCTTATAGAATGCTTAAAAACGCATCATATGTTTTTACAGAAAAAAAATTTTTATGTACATATGTATATACATATGTATGTGTATGTACATACAATAAATTGTAATGTTTAAAGTTATTTGAGTGGTAATATTAAAAAAGAAGGTATGTATATTGTAAAATGGATATGGAAAATATATGTTTATTTGTTTAAACTTTTTACGTTTGTGCAAAATGTCAAAGAATACTGTTTAGCTTGTGGTGTTTATCATTTAAAAACAAAAAATCAAAACTTCTGCTTGAAACAGTGACGGCACTTTCCTTTTTACGTACGAAATTGTATAAATAGTACAATAGTTTATTTTAAACTTGTTATCGATGTAACTACTTCATTATATGTATAGCTAAATTATAATTTTACTAATACATACATTGTATAAGGGTGCTGCTGGCTGAAGTAGTGAACACAAGACTAACGATGCCTTAGATCCCGAGATTGACTTCGCCCTTAGTCATGAATATGGTTTCGAATTTTTCTGACACGCATTAGTGCGAGATTGTGTTTATTGTTATCGGGTTGTCTCAATAGCATCGCACTGGTCGGTAAACATTATCCTCACATTTGCCTGTATGTACATAAGTACATAGATTAGATATGTACAAAAAATATTTACAATCTTTTGTGATTTTATAAAGTAAATTAAGTTATATAGCAAATTAATTTATTGAATATACTATGTATATCTACAAATGTATCGACTATATGTTTAAATATCAAACCAAACACTCTCATTCAACATACATACATGCCATCACTCTTGCGTATTTCTGCGTAAAATTTTATTTTCTGTAGGTTGGCTGCGCTGCGTTGCGTTTTTCAGCGTTCAATTAAGCATTTTCGCAATTTTCCATGTAACAGATTGGATCAGCTGACGCGTTTGCGATTTCAGCGTCTCGCTAGTTGGGCCTTAAGATTGTGAGCTCGCATGCTCCCAGTGTTGAGTACAGGATGAAATCTAATATTAATTACATATGAATGTAAAATTCTTTAATATTGAGTATTACCTTTATTAAGGCGGGTGCACATACATACATCTTCAGAATCGTATTATTCTGCTGTATCCAGTTGGTCATGTTTCCGCTCATTTGCGTTAGAATAAAAAAGACTTTACTGTAACTTTTTACTGAAAAAACACCTTGTGTAGCTTGTAAAAAAACTTTTGACAATATGTTGATTTATAAACAATAGGCAGCTCTGCTACTTAGGGTACCTGTTTAAGCTGCCTTTTTGTTCATTGAATGTTTTACAACTTATTACTTATTCAGCTCTTGTAGCCACCAATATGTTTTTGAAATCATTTTATTAAATTAATATTTGCTTCTTTAAATTAATATTTTTATTAAATTCATATTTGCACTTGTGATATCCATCCCCCATGTTGTGAATTATCAACATAATCTGTGCTGTGCTCAAAAATATGGTTTTGCCATACCGAATAAAAGTTACTTCTTGGTTTTTGCTTTGAATAAGTCTCATACACACTGTAGGCATAGAATCGTAAAATAATAGCACTAAAAATATGACAAGTGTGAACAACTCGTCATAACTTCGTCTGCTAAATAAAATTGTATATATAAACTCTAACAGCTGCTGTCTTGTTATGAGCTGAATAAATAATGAATATTTTTTTGCGGCGGCATATAGAAAAACGTTGTGGCTGCCAGCTACGTAATTTAAACGAGAAAAATTGGTCAATTGTATATATGTACATATTTAGTTATTGCGATTTAGTGCTCTTTTAATATATTTTATGTTATAAAAATAACCACAGGAAAAATTTCAAATCCAATAGTCAAAAGTATGAAAAAAGGTTTACTACATGCACAAAAATACTTTTCCAAGTGGAAAATAAAAGTAAATGAAAGAAAGACTCAGGCTATAATCAAGGCGCATCTATACTAGGTGACCTTAATATGCAAAATAGCGAACAGTTGATACAATTCGCTTGATTCGCCTTGAACTCGTTTGTCAAAATCTGCTTTCGCCTTAGTTCGCCTTGAACTCGGTTGTCAAAGTCTGTCAACCGACACTCAAAACTAAATTGCAAAAATAAGATCTTACTCTACAGAATGTGCATACAACCAATTATGACATATGGTTGTCAAGTTTGGTCTAAAAGATGTGCTACAACATATATCAAAAAACTTCAGGTGATACAAAATAAGCACCTAAAAATCATATATCATTACCTAAGCGATATTCAACCAGCAGACTACATAGAAACTCGAAACAACCATTGTTTACATCACTAATTTGTAATATTACACAAAGATTCGAAAATCGCAACAGATTTGCAAATTTTCATTTAATAAGAGATTTGTGATATTGAGAGTTTCTTCAACTTCGTAGTGAAGTTGAATGAAGCATTAATGCAGGCAAATTTCTTAACATTCCTTACAAGGTTTTTGCCTATCATTATCCTTGTACATTGCAAATATCTTTATACTGTGAATATTCTATTAAAATAAGTTTTATTTATTTGTTGCAATACTTTTTAGTAATATCTCAAAAGCTGTTGGTATATATAACTATTTAAGTTTTTAAATTGTAATACTGATAGTATTTATAAAAAAAAATGTGATTTAATATACAGACATATAGGTATGAATAATTTTTTATCCGCAATCACCGTCTCGCTTAAAGATTTTCAGACTTCAGGCCCAACTATAATATGCGTAGGCTAGCTTTGGCTACTGTCAAAACTCGACGAAAAGACTGACAAATGCGTAAGGCAAATTTAACAAGAATTTGTGTGGCTATATTATGCTTATTGAGCTTAAGTACTTACTACACTCAGTTGCAAAAAAATGTAATTTATGAAACATTAATTTCTTATATACACATAAAATATAAATGCATATATATATATGAGTTCAACTTATAAAAGTATATATTATCATAAGCAAGTTAATTAATTTCAATTAAGAAAGCAATTATAGATTAAATTGGAAAAGTACTAAGCAATCCAACGGTGTGTGCAAGTGGGTCATTAATTGAAGGAAAATACACAAATACATTTTGCCATATATACATATGTATATACCAGAACAAAGAAAGGTAAAATATAATACTTTTTATGCACTTTTCTGCATTTTTCCTTTATTTTTCGATTATATTTTCTATAAAATTATCTTCGGCGTCCATTGCGGCTTCTTTTGTGTATCACAGTCTACGGTTTGTGTGTATCTAATAACTATTTTCAATGCAAGCCTATTTCCTTAAAGAAAATGCGATCAGTTTCGCTCTATGCGTAGAAAAATAAAATTTAACGAAACTTGCCGAAAAGTTAGCAAAGCAAATTATGGTCGCACACTTTTGATTGTATGTATTCGCAAATTCGCCTGCGCTAGCGTACGCATATTATAGTTGGGCCTTTCGACTTAGATCTCTAGAGCTATTATATGATAACACAAGAACATACCTGCAAGAGACTTTTTTATATGCAGCACAATAACAACTTTTTTACACAAGTCTAAAATTTTATGACAATATGACTAAATAGCACGAAGTGTGAGTCCCCCAATAGTTTATTACACTTATTATAATGTGATTTCTTAAAATCATTTGTGAGTTTTCATATAAATTCTCAAGCAGTTTAGAATAGTGTGTTTTATAAGATAAGAAGTTGGAAATTCAACTGATGATTTCGTAAAAGCACCAATGAAATCCATATAGACATTGCTTAATTATCCAACAAATAAATTTCATATAATAATGATACAAATGCAATATGTCAAACAGTAAATTTATTAACAGTTAAATTTAGATTTGATTTTTCATTTTGCCTTGTAAATATTTATATTTATACAAAGGATTTCTAATTATACATATAGAGGTGTAGAAATATTTAAAAGTAATATGGAATAAAAGTTGTTTGTCCGGTTTGTATAAGTTTCGTAGCCTATTATGTAATTTTTTAAAAGTATTTGTGAGTTTTCATATACATTTTTAAGTGGTTCATAAAAGTATTTTCAAGATGAGAGGTTGGAAAGTTTTCAAAACTGTATCTAAAAGATTTAGTAAAAGCGCCAATGAAATTATATCCCACTGAAATATGAAAGATATATAAAAAATACTAACAATCATTTCTAGCATCTGAATCATTTCCATCAGAATCAGCTTTTGTGGTTGTTTTTTATTTGTAGTTTTGTGGTTTGAAGCCGGCTTCGTCTTGAGGTAACTGTAGAAATCAAAGCATTTTTACTTCAAATTGTATATTTGACGGTCAGAATCGCCTTCAATGTTTGCACATCTAATCGGGTTTTGCTCACTGCACAGAAGATTCGTTCCACTGATGCTAAAGTTCCTGGGAAACATTAAATATATTCAACGATCGTGGCTATTTCTTTGAATTCGCAATCGGCGTTATTGAGATGAATAAATATCTCCACCTATTCGCTCAGTTTGTTTCAAAAGGCTTCAACTTCATTCCATGTAGGTATTTCTTGCAATACTGCCCACGTAAAAAGTTTTAGTGGTTCGAACGGTGCTGTCCATGCATCAAAGTAGGCAAAAAAGGTAGAAGTGAGAATATGTTTTAACAATAACCAGCTCTGTGTCGAATGGTGTTTCATCACATGCGAATTTCAATGCATTGTGTTATGTGAGCAGCACAGCCGATGTCGACCAAATGTGAAAGCCGCTGTTCAATCGGTGACAAACATCATTCATTCCGCCACGAGTTTCTCCGCCAAAATTAACATTTGCATTATCGCCACAGAAGCAGACGATTTTCTTCCTCAGATCATAGTCACGTCACTGGCAGTAGACGTTATTAGATCGGATGTTAGGGTGGAATTACCAGCTTCTTCGGTTATATTCAAAACTTTAACGCATACTCCGATAGGGATGAAATATCGAACGAGCACAGGAAAAAGTTTGATATTCCCATAGTTTGATGCATGTTTGCAGATTGACAGAACTACAGTCTTTTAAAACTTCTTTAAGAAATTGTTGGGCATGCGCCGCGAAAACATTGGTGACTGTTTCTTGACTTTTTTCTGCGTACTCGAAAACTTTTTCTATTATAAAATATGATTTAAATATTTGTGTCGCACAATTCGACGATTTAAAACTGTGATTAGCATTAATAATATAATATGTAACAAAGAAGAAGTATGCAAAAAGTCGATGCTTGCCGCGATTATTTTCACCGGGGCTACCATGGTACAATTATCAGGTATATGCAAAGCGAATTCATTACAACAAAGCACTTTTTTTGTGAAACACAATGTCAAATACAAGGCGAACTGATTAATTCGGCTTTCTCAAATAAAATAAAATTTTATGTAAACAAAATTAATTTTATTCATTGTTGTGTTTTGAAATATCAAAGTGGGGATGTAAGTATTGATTGTACTAAAATTTATGAAATAAAATAAAACAAAATTTATATTTTAGGAGACACAGAGGTGTTGTGGGTGTCCAAGAAGCTCAGAAACTCTTCAGGTTCCCAAGAATCCGAAAACGTAAGTGTGTGATAGATATAAACATCTTCCGGAAAAGTTTAAGTGGCAGACAGTGCTTGGAATTGATTCAGGACAAGCATTGTTTGCACTCATAATTTTTCCTGCCTTTGTGGCATTTTCAAAAGTAAATTAACATATTATTCTTTCACTACGTGATTATGGATTAATAGGGGTTTGCATACTGTCCAATGATGGAAGTCAAGGGAATATAGTTTGGGAAGAGAGCAGAAGTGGAATATGTTTAACGATTTCAGGTAATATTTTTGTTTGTCTTCTTTTTTATTTTCTTTACTTTGTCAGCAAACAAGGCAGTTCGTAAAAGTGCACCAGCTACCGGCGGTGGTACGAAATCACATCGTTTTCGTCGCTATCAGAATAGTACTGAATTGTTGATTCGCAAATAACTCGCGAAATTGTTAAAGACCTTAACACTGATTTCCGTTTCCAGAGTTCTGCTGTGATGGCTCTGCAGAAGTTACTGAAGTTTATTTGGTTGGTCGCTTCCTAACTACCAATTTCTGCACCATCTATATAATCTTCGCCAGACTCGGTGCGAACGAGCTTGAATATTGGCTGATGACAAAAATTATTCCTACTACCATCGTACAAGATGTATAACCATTTTTAAAAACAATCCGTCGTTTTCAGGACCACAAAGCTTTTTATAAAAAAGATTATATATGTTTATTCTTATAAATATTAAATAAATAAAAAAAATTTGAAGTGATTGCTCAAATCTTTCTATATATTGTATGTATCTTATTTTGCAATGATATAACATCGCCAATCGTCTATATGTATAGAATTTCGGGAATGGTTTTTGATTTCAGATTCCGATAAAAGAACTATTTAAAATAAATAATACTTATATAACTTTATTTTGAAATCAATGAATAAAAATTTAAATGATACAAATTTCAACTTTATATTTAAAAATTTGAAACAACCGAAACATAGTGAACAGAAAAAAATTCGGCGAATTTCAAAAATTTTGACAATTAGTTCACTATCACCTGTGCTGATGCATATACCTGTTTATTGTACCATGGGGGCTACCAATCGTAAACTTCTGTGCAACGATTCGACGTCAACTGTAAACGCACAACAGAGGCAGTTGGCGACTGGTGACGAATACGAGAAGAATGGTTATATATGAAGTTTACAAAATGATTGGTCGAATTCACTGTTCGCCGTTTTTATTTCTATCGAAAAACAGTATTTTGAGGGACATCAGCAGTACGCAGTTTTTGATGTCGAAAACAGTATCATACTGCGAAAAACAGTACATATACGAGCCTTATCTATATGCATTTCATTGGCGCTTTATACCAAATCGTCATAATAGTACAATGACAGTATGTCAAATATATAATTTATTAACAGTTAAATTTAGATTTTATTTTTCATTTCGCCTTATAAATACTTCCATTGTTATCCAAAGGATTTCTGATTGTATAGAGGTGTAGAAAAATAAAATAGAGTCATATGAAATAAAAAATTGTTTGTTTAGTTTTGGTTTGTATAAGTTTCATAGCCTACTACACTTATTACCAGGGCAACCAAATTTATGATACATCATATTTTTTTCTGCATGTCTTACAAACATATGACGTAGTTATTTATCCGTTTCAGATATTTTTAGGAATTTTGGCATTGATTTATTAGAGCATATTTTGACATATTTTGCCCTTAAGGGCATATGTTGGCATATTTTACTTTTAAGAGCATATTTTACTTTTAAAAGAACTTTAAGAGCATATTTTGCTTTTAAAAGCAACTTTAAGAGCACATTTTGCTTTTAAAATAGCATTTCTTGCAAAATTTTTGCTATGACTACATTCCAACTATTTTTAATGTGTACTTGAACAATTTACAACCAGGTGGAGTTCATCTAATCGACTACGGCGAACTGAATTCGCCACTGACATAACCAAAGCGAATTGAATTTTGCAGACTAGTGTAATGTTTATCTTATTCTATTTATGTATATAAACACGTTGGGCCTTAACTTCTTGGTTGTTTAATATTTAAATTTTAAACACCAACAATTTTTTAAACCGTTAAAAGAAAAGTTCTTCGAAAATCCGGTAAGCCGCCGTCGGAACTTTCTCTCCCACCTGAACCAATAACAACCCGTTGGGGTACATAGATTGAGGCTGTAAATTATTATGCTACCAATAACGAAAAAGTTTTGAAAGTTTTAGATAGTTTAACAGATGATGCTCAATCGATTAAAATTGCCAAAGAAGCTTTACGTAAATCTAAAACAAAAACAGATTTAGTTTTTATTGCATTCAATTAAGGATGTATAGCCAACAATATCAAAGAATTTCAAACTTTTTCCTAACTGAGCAAATAAAAATACTGAACGACACCGTTAAAAAGATCGACTCCGATTCTAAGCATATTGTTCAAAATAAGTTAAAACGAGTTATGGATAAAACCAAAGGCCTTGAAACAATAAAAAATATTTGCAGTCAGCCAACGCGTCGTAATTTATTGCAATTCCAATATGAATTAAGCTAATATATTTCACAGACTTATACTTGTACAAATTTGCTTACAAAGTAGTTTTTAATTCGTATTTTATATTACATAAATTCGTATGTACATATGTATTTAGCATATGTTGTCTTAGACATGTAATATGTTCCTAAAGTAATAAGTTATTTAATAAATTCCCTAAAATGTTTATTTTTTATTTTATTTTTTAAATAAAATCTTATATTTTTAAGAAAAACAAAGCTTTTTAGAGCATATTTTTTACATTTTAAGAGCATTTCTCCTGTTTTTTACAGCATTTTTTATGCGCTTAAACCCCTTTTTTTAAAGCATATTTTTGGTTGCCCTGCTTATTACAATGTGATTTTTTTATATCATTAGTGGGTTTTTATTTAAATTATCAAGTGGTTTATAGAAGTCTTTTGATAAGTTCAGAAGTTTGAAACTTTTCAAACCTGTGGTTGAAGTCTATTGACGGTTTGCAATTAAGCGCCAATGAAATGCATATAGACATTGCTTAACCACCTAACATATGTATATGTCTATATATTTTTTAATGTATATATATATATATATATATATATATATATATATATATTTATATATATTTTAAATGTAAATTTATATATATATATTTATATATATATATATATATATATATATATATACATATATATATTTTTATGTAAATATATATATATATATATATATATATATATATATTTTTTTTTTTTAATGTAAATATGTACATATATTTTTTTTTGTAAATATATATATATATATATATATATATATATATTTCTGTAAATATATATATATATATATATATATATATATATATATGTATATATATATATATATATATATATATATATATCTATATATATATATATATATATATATATATATATATATAGTTAGTTATTCATAGACACGTATGCTTGAATTAAAAGTACCAAATACCCTCTAATTCTCAGTATACATTGCTCATTAACTCTAAATTTTAATTTTCAAATCCCCTTGATAGTTTAGAGCTTCTAGAGTCTAGCGAGCATAAAAAATCTTTCGGACCCGAGCCAGAACATGTGCTCTCTCGGTGAAACTTTTCACAAACTCGTCCCCGATTGTGCATACAAGAAGTAATCAGCCCTTGTCAAATATGGTGAAAGAATTAATTTTCTATTCCGACGATTGGATCACTTTCTGCTCTTAATTCGACAATACTCTGATCGAAGATCTCACATAAACCCTTTATGAGGTAAACCTCCAAGATATTAACGATGGATGCACAAATTTAGAAAAGTCATATAGGGATGTCGGTGTAGATAAGCACGCAAAATCAGGAACTTGGACTAGGGTATATCACACATCAAAATATTTTTGTTCGGGATATAATGGCAACAGCCTCTCTCCCTTCCTTTAACGAGGACAACTTTGCTCACTTCAGAGTCCCGCCCTGTGATACAAAGGTATTTTACGGTGGCTATGAAAAATGGCCGTCTTTCAGGGACATGTTCATTGCCGTATATATTAACAATCTGAAAATAAGAGAATTCTGGCAGAAAATTTAATTAGGACTCCCCTTAATCTATCGTCGGTCAAAATATTCAAACCACAATCAACGACCGTCTCTTAGATATAAAATCTCAAGGATTCCCAATAGGCGAATGGGATCCCTTTATGGTAATATTATGTACTAGCAAATTGCCAACCGAAACTCTGTCTTTATAGGAACAGTCTCTAGATTTAGTTAAATGGGACAAAATGGACAGATATCTGTTAGGTGTTAGGTGGTAGAACGCCTAGAGTCCCGAAAACAAGACTCTCGATCTCGTGCCCAAAATATAGAAACAAATGGTCAAGGAACAGATAAGAATCCGCTCAGTACGCCTTTAAGATATGCGGGGATAATCAACCGTTGAAAAACTGTTCACTATTTCTAAACTTTGAATCTCAGGTTAGAAATCAGTTCGCCTCCAGTAATCAAGTTTTTCTGAAATGCTTAGCATACAGTCACCTCTGAAAAGACTGCCCAAGTAAGTTCTCGTGCACCCATTGGCAGAAAAATCAAATTACACTATTACATTAACCTAAGACGGAGAATATAGGTATCAAAGAACTTTCTCTTGAAATTGCATTAGCAAGTTGTCCCTATATTCTGACAAATGCAAACGAAAAAACG